>JAGDQP010000981.1:0-136173 GCA_022664845.1 Lepisma saccharinum | reverse complement strand
TAAATGCATTCTCGCGACGCCCCTGACTTCAGAAGCAATACCACGTGATTCCACACATGCACTTTGATATTAATATTTTTGTTTCACAGAGTTCTGTGCACTAGGAGCTAGATAATTAAAAACAATAACTAGTGAAACATTGAAAACCCCATTTTTTGGGGGGAAGGTGCCCCCAAACACCCCTTCGGATGGTAGAATCCTTCTGGTTCACCATCTCCGTCTGGGTAATAGCACTTTACATGTCCCTACCAAATTTTATCAAAATCGGACATTTAGTTACAAAGTTATTACTTTTGGCCATGTTTTGGGGTCAAATACTCCACTGTGTGTCGTTCAGCTGATGTACCAATTTTCCTGCCTTCTGGATCTTTCCCATGGCTCGTAGACGATCACAAATGGTTCGGCGAACAACATTCAACATCTCCGCCATTTGTTATTGAGTTTGCGTATCGTCTTCGTCCAACAATGCTTGCAATTCGGCATCTTCGATTTTTTTTTTGTGTGTGTGTGCGTGTGTGTGTGTGTGTGGTAGACCTCGGTGTTATTTGTCTTTCAAGTCGAAATCATCACCTTTGCATCGTCTAAACCAACGCACACAACCATCTTGCTTTGGGACATTGTAATCGTAAGTTTCCACAAGCTACGGCTTTCACTCGCGTTTTTCTTTGATTGAGCAAGAAAAGCAGTACGTGCCGCAAATGCACTTTATTTAGCTCGACACGTTCACCACACGACAAAAATATGACACTAACTCTAAAATCGTAAACATCAATGGCGTTTTGAAAGGCACTGGAATAGCAACAACATGATATCAAAGATAAGACTGTGAACCAACACTTGTTTCCGGCGCCATCTCTTAAACAAATTAAGAATTATTAACCGGCACACCTGGTAGATATTCTGCAGATCGGCCAACATTGTTGTAGTGGTACACATAAACAAAATCGAAAACAAGAAACTAAGATGGAAAATAAGTGGACAGCTATTCTTTTATTTCTGTGTATTACGGATAAATTAATGAATATTTATTAAAAAACCTTAAAATACATTACTCCTCACAAAAACATGTAAATGTTACTCTGTCTTCAGAACATGGGTAGTGATGTATACCAAGTAACTTGCGAATGTAGTGATCAGAATAATATTAGAATGACTAAGCAAAATCCCAGGACGAGACTCAGGGAACACTAATAAATCCAAAAGTAAAACTCCGATTTCTGGCCTTTTACAACATTTGAAAGCCACCAAACATACAGAAAACGCAAAGTAATTACGTAATACCGACACATACAAGTAGTAGAAGAATTAAAAAAAAAAAAAAAATCAAGCGTCTATATAAAATCTGTACCTGAGTACCAAAATCGCGTAAGTCTAATTTTGGTCAAAACGTGATTAATGCAGTTTAGCACAGTATTCGGAAGATCTTACATAATGGCTGGATGATTCTTGTAAACACGTTAAATAATGTAAAAATGTAATTCAATTATGTAGTTGGTCTATTTAGTTTCTATGTGAAAGGAAGTAGTTTTTTCTTTTTGGTCGTAAACAAGGTTTTGTGACTTACGCGAGTCTGGCTCTCAGGTACAGAAATTATACATTTAAAAAATCGCAATAAATCTGGACCATGAGCAACTGAATAGAAGTTGGACTCGGATATTAGCTAACTACAATTAACTAATAAAGAGTAGATGTTCTTTTTAACGTTAGCTGTCTTTGATAATCTTTCAATACAATTATACCAGCTGTGGTTAAAATCTGACGTTTTTTTTTTTTTTTTTTTAAGTTTTAATGGCAACTTTCGCTCAGGCAGGTGGGAAGATGATGGGATGAATTGGTGGAATGAAGAAAGTGGGAGGAAACGAGAGAACCCACGCGCACGGTTTTTGTCCAACACAAAGCAAACATGGAATGAGCAGGGATCGATCCGACGACCCCTCGTACCAGAGGTGAGCCCTCTACCAACTGAGCCACCGCGGCTCCTATCTGACGTGGTATTAGTGGTCTCGACCTCAACAAGCTCATTCTACCTAGATCAAACATTGGTTGGGCCCTTCCACTTAATTCTCTGTTCTATGTGAAAGAAGCAGGTCCTTTTAGTGCTTGGCAACGACCTTTAGGTATAATTTCAACACTTCTCCGTTTCCTCACCTTTTAATTGCCTGATGTAACAAAAGTTTGTTTGATAAACTATGCGAAGTACGTATGCATTTTGATAGGTCTTTGCTCCGTGAAGGTTGGCTGGAATAATCCAAGTAAAAATATATTGAGCCTGAGGATAAAGTTATGATTTTACCTGAAGAAAAATGTAAAATCCTTACACAGCGTTTCATTTCTAAACTTTATAAATAACTTACCTGAAGAATGCTAAACTACAGCTTCCTACAGACACGGTTCTATCAATACTGGATTATTTTCTGAGAATTATTCTCCACTATACTACAGGATACTGGGATGTTTCACGGGAAACACTGCATCCATTTGATGTGTACTTCAGGCCGTTGGAATCATCTGATCTAAAGCATATTTCATGTGCGATCATAAGTAATGCGACAAATTATGATAATGCGATTTTCTATGATACATACACCACAACCTTAATGAAAAATCTTCCAAACTATGATACACTAAATGTATTTCAATGAGCTTCTCCCATCTCATAAACTGAGGTGCCCACTTATTTCACCAGATAATCCCTGACTTTTCCAAGTAACTATTAACACATTTCCAGAACACTATGTGTAGTAAAGAGAGGACTTACTAAATACGGAAACACATTAACAATCGTATACCAATGCTAAATTTGTACCGAACACCAAAGAGTCCGCTCCGATAAAAGATAAAATTAATTTTATAGGCGGTATCAGCATTTTGGCTTTCGCCCGTCCCGATGGGGTCAGCTCTGAACTACAATGATTATTCTAATTAGCTTCGCAACCACAAAATCTGACAAGATATGTGTAACTGAATATCTTAGGATATAGCGCAAAAATATGTATTTTAAGTTCCCTATAAGTAGGGGATCCAGAAAAATGCATTATTTTTTTGTACCATTATTTCAACTATTTACGAACGAAAAAAAGCTGCTATTTGTTTCCGAAATAACCTAATTTATCTACAAATATTATTTTGGGGGATACCAGTGTCATATTTCACGATAAAACGTAACAATATGAGGTAATAAGATAAATTTATACTTAAAATATTCACATAGCGGGAAAATATACCTGGTCTATGCACATGCGCCCGCTGCTAACGAAAATCCTGGATCCGCCACTGTTCTCTTTTCTATAATAACGGTTAATATCAGTTTCCTTGAGCTGAATTTATTTAGGCTTTTAGGCATCATTGGCTCAGGCCGGGATAAGTAAGTGGAAACGATAGGGAAGGTCGCAGGCAGGGCCTTATCTAAGGTACCATCCCGACATTCGCCTGGTGAAATTGAGAGGAAACTCTGGAAAACCTCAGTCAAGATGGTTGGCTGTGGGGGGAAGAACCCACGTGCTTACCCACTGTCGATCAAATTATATCTTTTTCTTCTCCGTTACACTAGCGTTCGTTTCCAATTTAAACTCGTATAGCATATAGGCTCATATAACGCAGTTTGGGTTTGTCATAATTGACCTGCTCCCTCAGACGTCCACGTTGAACTGTGGTAACCAGTACGAGCCAGCTACAAAATACACTCACTAACACGTTACCTCCTTCTTATCTCCCTTACTTCTAAACTAACGGTGTGTGAAGGTCATGCAATTCGATCACGTGAAAATTCAACATAACTTTATCGTTTACCTTCATAGATGCTTTACGTATTCCGCTTGAATACTGCGATATCGCTCATGGTGCCACTTTCGGAGTTAAAAACTTTTCCCATTGGCGATTTTTACTGCATCTGAGTGTACATTTTAATACAGCAACAATGTCAGCTTTGATAAAAAAAAACTAACGAAGTCAACATTTAATTTACCCTGATTTTTCCAGGACTGGTTAGCTAATTTTCTTACTTTCCCCATTTTCCAGATCAGTAGGAACCATGTAAAAAAAACCTACAAAGAAAAATTTACGAGATAAAGGAATGGAGCGCATAAAGTCCATCAGTAAAAGCTAGTACGTGTGAACAGTAGTTGGATAGCACGTGAATTGTACGAAGCACCGACCGCTAGCCATGAAGAGAGCTTAACGTGTAAACACCGCTGCTGACATTCTACAAACTGGCTACACCCTTCTGAAACAATTTAAATGTCTGTGTTAAGTAGCACTGGCAACTACTGCTAGTTTTGATACAAGGGATTGGATCGAGAAACTTCACTACAATAGTGTTTCTAGTAAAAGTAATACAAAATGAACTAACGAAGCAGATCTGCAATTGAATTTGTGATTAGATATCCTAAAATACATATGATTTTATCCTTCGGAAGCAGATAAAATCATGAATAATATACTGATATTGATAAGATTCATTAAGTTCGCTTATTGAATATAATAATATTCTGTCCGGCTTTTTAAGCTGTACTAATTCACAAAAGAACAATGATATATACAGTATATAAAACACCTATTAACATGTGAACAAGTCAATGTATACAGAATGTTAAGTTTACTATTAAAAATGTGTAATAAATTTTGAGTCGATGACGACGATTGTTTTAATTTACAATATTAGTATTAATGTATCTGATTGGAAACTCAGCATTAATTTGAAGTAAAGAATATCTGAAAGTAATGCTTCTAAGCACTATTTTCTAACAAATAGGCCTGTGCCAAAGTTGCTTAAAGGCCTTAAAATTAAATTCAAAAACAACAAAAATATGTTAAAATCCTTTTCTATTTCGAATTTCGTCTTTTGTTTTAACCCTAAATTTTCTATTCTAGCTACAGAAAACTAATCTGAGATCTTTTCAACCACAAAGATTAAAGTTTAACAGTGTATCATAATAAATTCTCTAATATGGACAGACGGAAAATTATCTCCAACCTTAGGGAAGAACTGGTGACCATTCGAACAGAAGCCTTATTTAATACACTGAAGTATGTAAATCCCCTTAATAATTTCCAATCACCTTCAAATATCCTCACTCTAGTTCAAAACTAGTCATGAAATATTCTAATGAGCTTAAAAAGTAATTTCTTAAGATACCTGTATCATACTCTGTATCAGGTACATCTTATTCCTAGCATCAACAACTTCCTGTTGGGTAAATCCGCGGAAATATAAGTCCTAAAAAGAAGAAGAAATAACACTTTAAAATGCAGAAACCAAAACACATTATATGTACAAAGTCAAAAGAATCTATCATAGACCACAAGTGAAAAACTCTGAATATTTAAGAGGCGCTGTGTCTATAGGTTCGTTCACACGAACGATTTATTTTCACAAGCGGAGGAGAGAGATTTCTACATTTTTATATAAGGTACTCTTCCTGTTGCTTACCGTGTGCCTATGTCACCACCATTTTCCAGGATTGAAAAAAAAAAGTTTAAAGATGATTTTGTTTAAAACTATTTTTCCTTTTGCTTAAAATCGATAGACAAATAGTTTCTAACACTTAGCTTAATAATAATAAAAACTATTATACAGGGTTCACACTCAAACTAAATAATCGGATTCACGGTTTTTACGGTCCAAAATTTTTCAATTTCATGGTCGGAAAGTTTATAAAAAAAATCTTGACTGACCGCACAACGACAATAAAAACCGCCCGGTGCGGGAACGAAGAGTGGGCGGGCCCAATGCAGAGCGCAGCGGTCGGTAGTAGCAGTGGAATAATTAAACTTGCCCTCCTTCAACCTTACGATGTCAACTGTACATACAAGAAATAGGGAAAAATACTTTAAAAAATAATATAGTATTCATTTACCATATCATGTCAAGGGGTTTTTAAACAGGTATCCAATTACGAAGACATTAAGAACACAATTTCAAACTGATAATTATAGCATTCACTTACTTTGTAAAAAAGAAAAGAAAATAATAATAAACTTGCTGAGCTGAGGCACTTTCTGTAAGACTTTTTTTTTGCTTCGATTGATTATGTATAGTTGAACTTGTCTATCTTTGTAGGATAATAAAATTACACCAACTGCCACAAACATTCACAATCTATCTATTTTTAGATTGAACGTTTACTTATATATTGGTAGACCTATTTTAATTTATTGCCAAGCCGATTTACAAAAGCATTTTTTTTTATTAAAAAGAAAAAGCTTATCACTCTTTAACGTTATCTGAAGGTCCATTTCCAACCGTTTTGCTTCATAAACAAACAAAATAAATAAATAATAATAATAATAAAAAAAATATACAAAAACTATTTACATGTCTTCAAAGGTTACTCTCCTTAAGATCTGCTTTTTTTCTGACTTCGAATATTTTTTTTCATCTAAATCAACCGTCTTTTTTCTCGCGTCGGCTAAAACCTGAAACTATTCTGCTTACAAATTTTTTTTTTCTCTTCAGCAGTGTGTATTCTTTTTTCTGCCCGTACTTTAATTTCATCTCTTCTTTTTGTCAAGTGCTCGGTGTAGCGGGCGTGGGCAATTTTAGCCGCATAAATCATACCCGTGGCTATTTCCATTGTTTCCACTCCACCAGTAGTTGATACACTGTCACAAACCTTTCTCAAGGCCACTAAACTTTCTTCCTTCAAGTTCTCAACTATACACTCTTTGTTTACGAGGAATCCCACTTCAACCGAGGCGTTCCCGTAAGACTGTAAGGATGAGTTCAATGAAAGACTTCAAATCTTTATACTCCTCTCAACAGGAGTAAAAAGTAATCTCATTATAAAGCAAAGTAGCCATAGGCGCATCATTCTGAAATTCTCTCAGAAATGGTTCAAACAAACCACAGACTGACATAAAGAATGCCAACTTGGCTAGCAAGAGCTTATCATTCAGTCTCTCCTTAACCACTAAAAATCGGTTGGATCCTGGCTCTTTTTTATCATTCAATACACCATCAACATATTTTCTGACGCAAGGCAGTATCTACATTGCTCTTTCAGCCTCGCGACCGTTCTGCAACCATATGACAGCACAGAGCTTCAATGAAACGAAAAAAAAAAAAAAAGGCAGATGTGCTGTGGTGGGTGAAGTCTGCTATGCGAGCCGGCGAATCTTTAAACAGATTGTACAGAGCCCTGAGAAACCCTACTACGTTCCATTTTGTTGCGTTCATGCCCGTTTTAAAGGCACCACGTAGGGTATGGAGGACACAACTGCCAATATGTAACACAGTAGGGCTGTTTGGCGAATCTGAAAGATCCCGCTGAAGATCGTTCAACAATTTTATATCAACGTTAGGCCCATCTACAGAAACGGCTAGGCATTCCAGCAAATTTAGTTTGGTGAGGTATGATTTTATTCATAATTTCACGTGAAATGGCCTTGAAGAACTGAGGATTTTGAATGTCCTAAAAATACTGATGTTAAGTACCTGGTTTTAATTTGATGGTTCATTAAGTCCCACCAACGAATATGCACGTACATTTGTTGTAGCTGATTCACTTTAACGATTCGTCAAAACACAGAACTATATGAGAACGTCCCTTCAGTTTTTTATTCTTTCTTTAAACTCTCTCAAAGTACGGCGCCAAACCGAATACTGCTACATACCCCACTCTGGTATAATCTAATCTAAGTTTTGATGCTATATCTCTATCTAGAAATTGAACTTTGAAACTTTTTGCACAACGGGTTGCAGCTGCAAAAGGAGTATGATTCACAACTAAATACTTCTGATTTTATAATAGACTCCGAAAGAAGATATTGTTTCACTGTAGTTTGGTGACATATCGTCGTAGAAACAAGTGTTTAGCTTGGCTGTATGACTGTGCTTACCGAAGTAGAAGAAGTAGCTAATTGCATCTCAACATGATCTCGACCGGTAGAGGATCCTGGTACAGAATTGTCCTCGACGTTAAACATCTTCAACGGAAGGCCATAAGAAATAAATCAGGCCTATTTACGTTCGCACTACCTGGTATATAATGCAACTAAGAAGCGTCATCAACAGAGTGGGAAAAAATAACTGACGATCCGTAGAGCAAGCAGTGACAGCATTGAGGCACTCGCAAATTGAACCCTGTGCTTTTCCACCCGTAGCAACACGAACTCAGCGGCTGTGATGTGTATGTGGGCGCGTCCCACTCCTCCCTCTCCATCAGCTACTAATCACCACTATCTTCAAACTGTGCGTCGTGTTGTCATGAGCCATCGGTCATCCCCACTGCTGCTAGCAAGTTGCCAACGACGTATGGCAACGTCCGAACTCGAGTCCTTTAAATTTGAAACAGTTTCAAAGCACAGTTCTGACAAGTAAAGTACCCGAAGTGAGGACTCGAGTTGCTCATCAAGTGATACCTTAAATTGAAGCTAGTGACGAGTATAGTACACCTGTAAAATCCTAGCTGCAGAGCTCCAGAAATAAAAAGGTTATGGCGGGTCAAAGTTCAAAGAGAAAGCGAATTGTATTGAAACAAGTCACAACGAAAGGCAGAACAAAAGTCAGAAGGACATGGTTTTGAATTGAAATGCGATTCATGTGAAGGAAAGAGGCACGTACAAAGTACTACACATTGATACAATCAATATGTAAGTCGTCAATGAAGGCGTGTGATAAGCAGATACTTTGCTCACAATGAGCACACTTGACAAAAGAGATGTTCTCACATGAGGTCTTGTAACACTCGTCACGTATATTAGAATCAAAACAATAATCCAATGGAGACCTCCAGGGCTCGGGCTCCTCATCCAAGTAGCCGCTTTTGTAAAACGCAAACCTGATCATGTTGCGAAATCGTGAGGCGCTGAATTGGAAGAGAGTGAAGGACTGCATTCGTAAAATGTTATCCCGATGCCAGAGATTAATGTCCGAGGAAGCGATAACTGTGTCAGTAATGAACCTGATAAATGATATATATGGACGGAAGAAGTAAACATGAAGTGGTTGGATGAAACCAGTGCAACCACCAGGAATTAAACGTTTGAACAGTGTTATATGATTAGGGCATAATTCATTTGAATAAAAGAAAGCGGGATATCAGGCACAGAGATGGATATCATTCTACACATTACATTAATTGGGAGCAACGTACGACGTATTACCATCGGGATAATCAGCAAAACATGGACATCACAAGCAGCTAAATTCGCTTTCAATTTGAACTTTGACCCGCCATAACCTTTTTATTACTGGAGCTCTGCAGCTAGGATTTCACAGGTGCACTATACTCGTCACTAGCTTCAATTTAAGGTATCACTTGATGAGCAACTCGAGTCCTCACTTCGGGTACTTTACTTGTGAGACTCAAAACTACTTTTATTTTCTTCTGATAAGTTTTTCCTATTAATTTGAAAATGTTCTAGATTCTCAAGGTTTGATAACGAAATTCACGGCTTATTCCAGTTTTTTTTTTTCACGGTGTACGAAATTCACGGTTGAGTGGGGACCCTGTATATAGTTTTACCTTTGTTAACCCACTTTTGTTTTTTATTTCTGTTTTACTTACTGCTTTAAATAACCGGACTTTTGTTCCACTTTACGGTAACAAATAATTTATTGAACGTAAAAATTACTTTGAAACTATAGGATGACTTTTAACTAATTCTCATTCTGCCATCGACTTCCATGAATGCAACGAACTTGGCTGAAGACAAGAGTAACAAGGTAACAATCACGCACCAATCAACTCAATCCCTCCCCACACTTAATGGAATATAAATTAAAAACTATTATTGATGTCATTATTACTTAGTTACTTTGAAGTAAATGCATTCTCCCGTAGGGCAACATAAACCTATAAACATACAGAGAAAGCTAAAACGAAATGAAGACAATATCAAGTAAACTTGGGGAACCCTAACTAGAATCTTGTCTGGAGGAACCATAAACTACCAAAGTTGACAGAATTCAAAATTAAATATGCACATAACGGCTTCAACAGCACCTGACGGAAAAAATCTTAAACCCTCACTTATGTGTAAAGCTAGGATTTTTATGTAACGACATATTCCATTTGCGGTTATGTAGGACGCTAGAAAGTAAAAATGTTCATGAATTGTAACACTAGTATCATTATATGTGAATTTTATTTTACATATTTCGTTCTATGTTACATATTTTGTATTGATTTTACATAAACTTACATATTTTGCCATTTTCTTTCTAAACGTTGCCTTTCGACTACTTACAATATGTCCCACGACGCAGAAAGCGATTCAGGATTGTCCCAGGGTGTTGCAAAACAATATATATATATATATATATAAAAGGTGCACAAATGCTTTGTTTCGGCGCTATATACAAGTTTGGGAAAATGAACTTTAGAGCTTGATATTTCCAATGCCATTAACGGTAGAACTAAGGCCGCATAGTATTCTCAAAGTTTCAAACCCTCCTCTATCCAAATATTCATATTACAAAATTGCGAAATGGATGCACAAGGGATTTCCAGACATTCTCTGGAGTAAATGTACATCGAAATAAGCATGATGACAGGACCACTTGCGCCAATGATACCTTGCGACGTGAAAAAGGTAGTTTCCAGCATACAAGTATATATTTCCTGATCGGCGGTAATCTACAACCGTCGAAAATATGGCAAAATACCTGATAGTATATAAATATATTAGAGAGGTAAATTATTAAAATCACCGTTGTATCTATAAAAAGATAAACGAAGGTAAATGTTTATCGCTGCAATAAATATGCAATATTTTACGTAAACTATATAGGAATATGGCAAAATACTGTTTATCGAAGTGTTAGTGAGTTGAATTATGGAAAGCTTCATTTATTGGATCACCGTTGTATGTATGAAAAGATAAACAAAGGTAAATGTTTATCCCTGCAGTACAGATTTGGTTTATATTTCATTAATTTTTGTTCCATATTTTGCAGTATATTACATAAAAATCCTAGCTCTTCTTATGTGGTACGCCTAAGTTCTTCGTACTGTACGATCTTGACCTACCAAAAATGGTAAAATTTACAAAGCATTCCAACATTAAAACAAACGTTTATCCATGATCTGACAATAAAAATAATAAAAGCAAAGCCTACGTCTGTGAAATCAGAGCCAAAAACAAACCGACGTTCCTAGCTACTGGTAACTTAAAGCGATTACTTGCTGTCCAGTAAACGCAGAATTGAGCATTACGTGCCCAAGCACGATTGGGAAAAATATTTGATAATAAGGAAGATGAAAGAATTAGTACAGGGGTGTCTTGTACCCTACAGAATCCACAAAAGCTAAATTCTTGACTCTTGTATGCAACAAAAAGATGAAGAATTGTTGGGATCAGCTACGGAATCCAGGAGCACCCGAACTCACAAGATATGAGTCCCCTGGGTAACTACGGTATATTTAACACATCCTGCTGTAACATTAAAAGTTCACAATATCAAACATACTCCATGTATGAGAATATTTTTCTGCACATTTGTGAAAATGGTAAATATACCATTAAAAACAGCTAAAAATGACAAGGTTTACCTGATTAGAATTCACATGGTGTCTACTACTTTTGTGACTTGAGTTTTAAACGTTTTTCCATAATAATTTTTCAAAATTTCCTGAGTTCTCAGTATAGTGGAACACGTAATGACATTTTTTTTAAAAATCCCACCACCACCCAGTCCAAATATCTTGTACATTATTGGTGTTTCACAAGTGAGAAAAAAAAAGAAGTATTTTAACACATTGAAAAAAATCCGGTCAACAGTAGGAATCGAACCCACGACCTCCGCCTTGCCGGGACAGGTCCACCTAATAATTTTCCCTGAGTTTCCCTCATAAATTATAGAATTCCCTGAATTTTCCGGATTTATAAAATTCCCTGAGTATTCCAGGGTCGTAGACACCCTCAATTCATGACATTTTCTTCAATTTCATTACTTTTTAATGACTTTCATGATCTGAAGACACCCAATATTACAAGCGTTCTTATACGTTCTAATGGCGCATTGACTAATAGTGGCGGGAAAGTTAGCACTCTTGCAACGTGAACTATGATCTGTCTCAACGAAATCCGATTCAGCAATCGCACAGTTATTTTCTTGCAGCTATGAGTTATTTGAGAAGCAATGGTTACTGTAACGTTACTATGTTTTATTACTCATTCTTTTTAGTGATGGGTTCACGATACGTTCGATACTTTAACTAACGGAGTCCGTACTTTTTCGATATTATATCTTTCTCTGAAAATAATTCCATGGTAGAATGTTAGGTCTATGGCTTTTAGGCATCTATGACTCAGGACAGTTAAATTATAGGAAAGCAATACACTTACATTTTGATTTTAAATAATGTATGAATTCAATTAATACATTGAAAGACATTGTGAAAAAAATGTATGGAATATCAAGTACTGAAAGTTAGAAATACGTATCGGGAGTATCGAGAAATTCTGCTAGCGACTCATCTCTGTTTGTTGAGATATAAAATTCTAGAAGAAGAAATTCATAACGGTTTAAGAAATATTGCGTACGGAATGAAAGCATTCATACACACAAAAATAATTGATTTCAGCCCCTCACCCCAGCCTAATTTTTTTCGCACTCACTCTGTGTTATGTTGAAGAAAAAAATAAGCAGGTTAAGCAAAATCTAAACAATAATTTTCTTTCTCTGAATATAAAATATTAGGACAAAAAGATTCCTGAGAATTTAAAAGAAAAACACCTTGAAGTAAGTTTCCTGCTTTCATGTGTTGGGGAGAAGCCGACTGAAAATAAAAGATCGATTGGTGAGAAATTTTATTGTTCTTTAGTTTTTCGACGGCTGGTAAGGTGCAACCTTATCGTCTCAAGTTTCAGGGACAGCTATCGAATTCTTTCTTCATTGTCAATTTTCCTGTCCCTTGGCTTACAGATGACTATCCAGACGCATATATATATACAGGGGTTGGACAAAACAATCTAAAAACACGTCATACAGGACACGTAAGTGTGGCCCGCCACTGTACACCACGTGTTGCGGTTGCCGATCGTGTTTTGTTTTCAATGTGTCATGTGGACTTTCCTCTTCCGTCAGCAGTACCCAGTTCACCTGTGAGTGTCGTGGTGTGCAAGTGGTGCGGTAAAATGGGCGACCTGACAGACTTCCAAAGAGGCATGATCGTTGGTGCCCGTCTGGTTGGAGCTTCAGTGACAACAGTGGCGACCATTGTGGGGGTATCGACAGGCACTGTGTCCAATGTCACGAGGGCATACACAATGCATGGGCAAACAACGTCTGCAAAGCACAACAGTGGTCGAAAGACAATCCTGTCCGATAGGGACAAGAGGGCATTAAAACGGATTGTAGCAGCTAAAAAGTAGACCACTGCAATGAAAATTACGTCTGAACTCAATTCCGGCCTACAGAACCCGGTTTCATCAAAAACAGTGCGTCGGGAACTTCATAAAATGAAAATTCATGGCAGGGCCGCGATCGCCAAACCTCTGGTCACAGCAGTAAATGCGAAGCGGCGTATCCAGTGGTGCAAGGACCACAAGGAGTGGACGCTTGATCAGTGGAAACACGTAATGTATTCCGATGAATCGACCTACACCTTGTTTCCAACAACCGGTCGTGTTTACGTATGGAGAACACCGTCGCAGGCCTATGATCCAGACTGTCTGCGCCCAACTGTAAAGCATGGGGGTGGTTCTGTTACAGTATGGGCAGTGATATCGTGGTTTTCTGCAGGTCCCATCATAGCCCTGCATGGAATGATGAATGCTAAGGCGTATGAGGCCATTTTGGGGGACCAGGTTCTACCCATGGCCCACACATTGTTCCCGGATGGTGATGGCATCTACCAAGATGATTTGGCAACCTGTCACGCTGCAAAAACGGTGCAATCATAGTTTGAGGAGCATGACCAGGAGCTATCACACCTCCCCTGGGTCCCACAATCACCAGATCTGAACATCATTGAGCCATTGTGGTCTGTGTTAGAAAGGCGTGTTCGGTCTCATTACCCTCCACCATCATCCCTTAAGGAACTGGAGCATGTTTTGGAGGAAGAATGGTACAACATTCCAGACACCACGATTCAGGAGCTGTATACGTCCATTCCACGTCGGATCCAAGCTGTTATGGACGCAAAAGGAGGCCCCACACCATACTAGGTATGATTTTCACACTTTTTCAAACGTTCTAGATTTTTTTGTCCAACCCCTCTATATATATATACAGGGTAAGTCAAAATGATGTACCCAATTTCATAAATTTATTTTGTGAAATATAATGAACATATCTGAATGTAATACATGTGGTAAGAAGGGTAACTCTCAAAGTTTTTTTCAGTCACATCACAAGTGCTCTATGTGAGCACCTCGCGTAACACGACACACATCAAGCCGATAGTCTATCTCCTGCCAAACCTTGTGTAGTGTGTCACGGTCAATCTCTGCAATGGCTGCTGTGATGCGGGCGCGAAGGTCACCCAATGTTGTTGGAAGTGGTGGTACGTAAACACGATCCTTTATGAAACCCCACAAAAAGAAATCACACGGGGTCAGATCGGGGGAACGAGGTGGCCAACGAATGAGAACTCGATCCTCCTGAGATGCACGGCCTATCCAGCGCTGTGGCAATGCCTCATTGAGATGATCCCGAACGCTGCCATGGTAATGCGGAGGGGCACCATCCAATTGAAGAATGAAATCTGCACTATTCTCTTCGAGCTGTGGAAGGAGCCATTGTTGCAGCATATCAAGAAAAACATGTCCTGTCACAGTAGGTTCAAGGAAGAAAAAGGGCCCATAAATCTTTTCAGGGGAAATGGCACAAAACACATTCACCTTGGGTGAATCGCGTTGGTGTTCCACAACTGCGTGGGGATTATCAGTTCCCCAGATCCTTACGTTGTGTCTATTCACATTCCCAGAAAGGTGAAACACCGCTTCATCACTGTAACGTAACCTTTCGGCGAACCCATCCTCTTCCATTAACGTGAGAAAATCAGCACAGAAAGACGCTCGAGCAGAATAATCAGTGTCTCTTAAGGCTTGTAGCAGTTGCAAGCGATAGGATTTCATTTGTAAACGTTTCCGCAGAATTCGCCATACAGTTTTCTGTGGCATTTCAAGTTCCCTCGCTGCCCGGTAGGTAGACTTCTGTGGACTCCGCACAAAACTGGCGCGAACACGTTCCACTGTCTCTTCCTCAGCTGAAGGACGGCCAGTCGATTTTCGCTTACAGATGCAGCCCGTATCTCTGAATTTTTCATACCACGCACGAATGGTTCTTCCAGTAGGTGGGTCTCTGCCATACTTGGTACGGAAATGCCGTTGAACACTCATCACAGAGTTGTTTACATGGTAATCCAGCACACAGAACGATTTCTGCTCTCCAGTCAGCGCCATTTTCGTTAACTGCTTCCAGCGCCGCGTAGCGGTAGACAATGCAACCACGCGGGACATAAACTAAACTCAACTAAACTTTGAACTTTTGCCTTTCCTTGCGCGTAGCTCACATTAAGATATGTTCATTATATTTCACAAAATAAATTTATGAAATCGGGTCCATCATTTTGACTTACCCTGTATATATACTGATACCCACATAGCGTCATAAAATAAGATGCACAATTTGTACTGTCGGTCAAATGTGCGTGAAAAAAAGAGGGGAAACATCCTTTGAAACATCATATAATAATACTTGGTTCCCTAATGTTTTCAATATGTGGTGTCAGGGGCAGAGCGTGAGGGCGCGCGCACGCACGCACACACACTCAGAGAGAAAGTAATCTGCCTGTGTGTGTCTATAGTTTATCCCTCATATACCGACTGATTCTGATGAGCACTATCCTTAAAAGAGAAGCAGTCAGAAGTGACAGAAAAAGCGTGATGAAAGTCGACTTGATTCCGATGAAGAAGAAAAAAAAACTAACATCCCGTCATTGAAAGTATTTTTAAATGTTATTGCTCTTTCTTATATTTCGATATACCCTATTAAGTGACAGAAGTATTAATTTTAACAGTTTCAAATTTTAAAAAGATGACTTCCACTCTTCTGTAAAATAAAGCTAACAGTAGAACTCTGCTATAATGACATCCTGAAAGACATCAAAACCTCTAGACCACGGGGACACTCACACCAACCAAAACAAACTGAACCGTGTCGCCAGAGAACACAAAAGGTTCAAAATGTGATAAGCGCTGGGCAAAAACAGCCCAAGTGCTGAACATCAGAACACTCCGGACGCTCCCCAGTGAAGCCTCGCCAATCTTCACCATCAAAAGGTGCCTAACTGTGTGTGTTTCCCCTAAAGAAGGGTAAGAAAGAAAGAAAGTAAACTTCACTTTCCAGTGGACAAGTGGGTAACGCTCGCGAAGAGTCAACAATGACACTCAGACTGGAAGCCGGCCAGCTGGACCAACTCAAGCGGATCACTCGAGAGCTAAGTCACGACTTCACCAGCCAAGGTCAAGTTCCACGGCCACATAACGTACGAGAAAAGATAAAGCATCAAACTATTAAATCAAAATGAGGGGCGGGAGGGAAGGAAAGAATTCCCCAACCCACCAAAGAGAGCGCAGAGAACAACCCACATCACCGCATGGAAAATGCCACAGTAGCCCAAGACTTCACACAGACTTCAGACTGGAGGCGATAAACCAAAGTTTATCGCATAAACTTACGCAAGTCACCGAAGTTAACCTTAAAACTCAAATAAGATAAAAGGTGGCAAAAATAAAACATTCTGAATCTCTCAGAACAACGAGTGATAGTAAACGCTCTGGCGCACCAGTAATGGACCACGCACAACAGTAGGACCTACAGTTGAAAACTGCATTAGTGACATTCGCCGTATTCTAGCGGTAAGAGTAGGAGAAATAAAAGTTCTAACATATTACCTATCCGCCAGAAGACAGCGATGTTGTCCGCTAGTGTACAAGGTCACTGTAGCAAATACTCAATATTAACATGAAAATCCATAAATGAAAACAACACTAAAGTTTAATGTGTGTGCACTCACCTTAATATGAAGAAAATTCAATTCGCTAAAACACTTGTACTATACGCGATAGTGTAAGCTCAAAATATATCTGCATAAAGCATCATGGTTCAAATTAACCTAAATATTAGCTACTACTACATGCGATTTCAATAAAATGTTTGAACCCTTTTTATCCATTGTTTATTTCAACAAAACGACAGAAAGATCAAGTTATTAAACACAAATTATTCCAAAATTCAGATTTTTATATGCATCGAAGTTTATTTGAACGGGGAAAAAAAATATATATCATTTGTATTTGAGTTGAAATTAACATCTCTTGAGGAGAGAAACCCGACAGTTCATAAATTCGGTTTGGAAAAAAAAGGTGTGGTTAAGAAACACTATCTAGTTCATGGAAATTCATTCAATTATACTATACTTGAAATTTACGCTTTGACAAAATCGTTTCGTTTAAAACTTCAAGTCCAAAATTGCTTGTATATAAATATAATACGAAAATTCACTGTTTTATACTTAGAAAGATATCCATAGCATTAACAATATTCGAAACTTCTGACCCTTTCCAATTGTATCACTGTCACTAGAACATATGGGTTAATTCCACTATGAACACTTTTCAACATTACATCATAATATGACAAATTGAGATTTCTGACATTTATTCTGAGATTTCATGCTTTCGGCATTGTTAAACCCATGTTCCCTTACCTAGTTTACTCAAGCATGTCGAAATATTGACCTTGCACTAGAAACTTTACATCAAAATTATTATACATAGTGCACAAACAATTTTCACTACCGAAAACAGAATTTAGATGTAATAAATTTATGATCGAGAAAGTCCAAAACCCGAAAGATGTAATTATTCACTGAGATTCAAAGATGTCTTCTCGTTGTGCATCCAACAGATCGGAAGATGGCACGTCAAAATTTCAAACTTGAAAAAATGTATTAATTTCTTGGGTAAGCGAACATGGTTCCTGTCAATATTTAACTAATTTAGTCATTACCTGGGCAGGAGCACTAATTTAGATACAAAACGAAGGTTTAAATTATTATTATTATTATTTAAAAAAAAAACTTTCTGGAGAATCAGTGTCCAGCAACCTCTTCTCGTAGCATCTTGTACTGGTATATCTCTAACAGGTAAATCTCGGTTTCAAACCAAAACTAATAATACCTGAATTTTGGCACACTGAATGAAATTTCAAAAGCACAATATATCTTAAAACTGGAAATAAATGATATATTAATTAATATAAGAAAATTAACGAGTTTAGCGAGCAAGGAATTCTCTTAGCGGGAAGATTTGCCAATGATATAAAACCACATACTTGAGATGAATTGAGATTTGGTTCTATCAGGGATGCTGATACAATCATCAAATTAGAAAATAAGTAACAAAAGGAAGAGGAAAGAAAGATACGTCACAAAGTGGTTCAAGAAGTAAATCTTTACGCCAAGAAAACTAAACAAAAGAGAATCAAAAGTTTAATCCATTATTCGAAAACATGAAAAAAAAACAACAAAAAAACTGATGACATCACGATAGTAAGAATCCTTTCGACTTTAAGCTCAACATCGGAAAATCCGTAATACTAATAGATAAAACAAATGGAACGGAGCTCCAAGGTCGGTTACAATCCATAGACTTGAAAAATTGTGCCGTTATAACCGAGGTGTATGCAGTTATGAGGAATATGTTAATACCATGGAATACCTGACACTATAGGCAAGGTATCGTTATAACCGATGTCGCTATAACTGAGGTCCATTGTATTTAAGATCAAATTATACAAAATTATCGTAAGTATTTAAGATAGAAGACGATAATACAGTTGAAATGTTAAACGATAGAATACATATTTATATATTACCTTTGATTATATATGTATACGTATGATTTGCATTGTCCCAAATAGCAGAGGATATCCCAGGGATCCACAATATGCGTACAATGTCCTATAATATTTGGGATCAAATAAGGATATTCTTTTTAGAATATTAAAAGAATATTGTGGGTTGGAGTTTCAAGAATATTCTTAGAATACCTCCAAAGAATAAATGTACTCGACATATTCGTAGAATATACTTGAAATATCCCCAGATATATCCTTAGAATATTAGCTCATTCCGGACATTCAGATATTCGCAGAATATTCTACGCATATTCCAAGAATGTACCTATGCTGTGTACAGTAGAAAAACGTTGAAGAAAGTACCAAGTACCGACTTGGGACAAAATAAATACCAGAACCGAGAATTCTGATATCGACTTATCTTTAATTTATATATTACTTAATTACTTTTAATTAAATATGTATCATTTGCATTGTAGAACAATGTTGAAGAAAGTATTGAATATCTAAGATCGCAAATAAGTATCGGTATCGAGATATTCTGGTATCGACCCATCTCGAATTTTTTTTTACATAATAAACGTTCTCCCTTGTTAAAAGAGCTGAAATATCACTTTTTATGCGTCTGAATAATAAATGGCACTTTTGAAAGCACCCACTACTAACCTTATTTTCCATACCAACCAGATTCTCTATTCACTGTTTGAATTCCGTAATTAGCCTTAGACTTTTCACATTCAGGACTGTATGGTACGAAGTTCTGGAAAAGAAATATATGTAAATAAACAAATTATGTTCTTCACCACAAGAATTCGGAACAATAGGTAGATAACATGGTAATTATAATTTAAACTTAAGATAATCGTAGATTTTAGAACAGAAAAAACTGGCGGGTTATTCCATGTCTATTCATCCAGGGTATGTAACCCACAGTCTCAGATTTACCTGAAATTCGGTGTGGGACTTATGTTAGTTATATAATGGAAAATTCTGAATTATTGTTATATGTTCAGCAGTTTATAAATAACGGTTGTTTGAAAAAGTGTATAATGTTTGCGCGATGAACCTGGTACTACAAGTGCTACAGAAACATCTGCACAGTACCAAAACGAAGAGAAAAAAAAGCAGCAAACCCATCAAAACTTTCCACAGTGCTTTTTAACTTAGCATGAGGCATTCACATATACTTTTATGGAAGGGTATTTCTTGTATTACCTGCACTAAAAATGGTTGAAGTTATGTTTTCTTTATCATACTCTTTCCGTATATAGGTAACTTCAAAAAGGCAAAAGTGAAAGAAGAAAAGGTAACATTAACATGATATACACATTATTGGAAAGAGGATGAAAAGTACTACAAACACAAAAAAAATGGAGAGGTGTTTTGTCTCCTTTAAAAATAATGAGCATGTTGCATATGTATCCAACAACTGTATAAAGTCTTCATGCTAGTTCTATGGCACAGCGTAGTTCAAAAGTCCCAGTATAGCCTGGTAGCTCACAAACAGACATGAACCAAAGTAGTACACAAATATGGAATGGTAGGAAAGGGCTACATTTTGGAGTAAATGATCAACGTAGTCGCAATCCTAACCATTTTATTTCTTCAGATTCTTTACGCTGGTTTAGCAGGTAAGTTAACGTTGATTTGGTTGAGGTAAAATAGCTTCTGAATGTGTAATTTTAGGTGAGTTTGACCATGCTCACCCTAAACTGGATTTGTTCTCCAAAATCGACAATTAACCAGCCGACTTTTCGTAGTTCAGATCATACATAGGGTGCTTCTGTAAAATCTTAAAAGGGGCATAACATACATGTCATTTATGTAAATTTGTCCTCAAGACGAAGATGTCATTATTCTGAAAATTAGATTAGTTCAAGTTGACAGTCTTCTTTCGAAAACAGAATTAGGTTACTGTTAAGAAAGTCTTGCGTGATGGCCCGTAGTCAATTAGTAGACACGAACTGTAAATTACATTTTATAATGATTGAAATTAAAATTATTCAAACGAAGTAAAATGCAGTGCTTTATTGGTAAATTTATTAACTTTCTGCACAATAAATCATCTGACGTGCGGAACTGTCGCTGTACGTTTCACATGTGGAAGAACTTAACTTTAATAAACCTGTCCTCACTTTCTCTACATTAATATCGTTATTTCTTTTGAACATTTTTACGCAAGAATGTAATCCACTTCAATGTCGCGAGAAAAGTTTCGAGAACTGTAATAACTTCAAGTATAAAAGAATATGACGAGCTCAGATTATGAATATTTCACATCATTGTAAAGTTATATGTTATTTTCGTGAAATCAAAAAAATAGAGGACTACAAAGCTCGTAATTTAACAAGGTAAGTACAAAACTGATTTCGCGGAATTGTATTAAGGTCCTACGTGTGAGGACCTTAATTGTTGTTAACGTCCTAAACGAGCTGGTGAGCTGCTAAGGACGGGACCTACAGTTTTTGGTAAAATGGCTCAGCGCCAATCCGTTCAATGAACCCCGACGGGAACTGAACCCGTGACCACGCGCACACAAAGCGAACGCTCTGGGCCACCCCAAGGTCTGGACCTCCTTAACAGTGAAAACGGGCGAATATGAAAAGTTCCTCTCCATTCAGTTCCCAACGGAACATCACCATATACATTGTACTATATGTTACACGGTATTTCAATAAATAGAGACAGCAGAAAGGCTATGAGGATAATAACAGAAGTTGTTCTGTAAACAAATTTAGTTAAAAACTATACGTTATGTAAATAATAAAAAAAAAGGAACTGCGCCAGTACTGCTAAACTTCTACTGAAAAATATATAAAACTGACCTCCACTATACCGAAACGCAAGTCTTCATAAATCGACAGCTACAGTAGGGTCCTTCATACAGTACAACAGTAATCACAAACACACATACAGAACAGAATAAGCAAGGCGGAGCTCAGTCGGGGGCACTGTACACATGGGCTACCAATTATCTATGCGAGCTTGAACTTTCCAACGACATCTGCAGCCCTACTAGTTTCAGATGTAAGTTACTAGGTGATTCCCTTTTGATTTTCGGCACTCTACGCACCAGGAAAACAAGAAAATCGCGTTATTTGTACTCCAATGCACGCTATATAAGATAAGGAGTAGCTACTAGATTTAAACACGGATTTGATGCGTGCGCAACTGAACAAATTCTCTATTATTAAGTTTAAAAAAAGTGAATGAGCTTAATTATTATTCTCGGGAAAAGAGGTTCAGCTGGTTTAGATAGATGCTAATCTGCTCAGGCACACGAATCACTTGCCTTAGATGCACAGACAGTAAATTCGTGTTATAGCCTAAATAGTCTTGGGAGTAGAAATATAGTAATTTACATTGTTTTTCTGGTGCGCGGAGTGTCGATTCGAGTTAAGTTCCGCAGACCAGCTAGAGTTACAGTTAGCAAAACCTATACGACAAATGAATAATAGCTTTGAAGCGTGAAAAAAAGGGGAATTAATGAAAAGTGTAGGCCTATTAAATCGGAAGAAAGAGAAGTCGAATATTGGACCACTTACTAATGGCGGAAGAGTTGAGCCGTGATTTAAAAACAGACGAATATGACCACTTACCTGCTGTAGCTTTCTCGGCTATATTGTCTGTTTTGCATAAAATACTACGGCATTACTATAGTAGTGACGCACCAATTTTAAAATCACTAAAACCAAAATCACTGTATCCTTTTTCCTAAACTATCTTAAATTACTGAACATATGAACGTGGAGGTTAGGTAAAGTTAGGTGCGGTCATGTATCTTTACAAAATATATTTTGACATATTCACACTTACCTTCAGCACACAGGCGTGTTAACTCTCCCAATTTCCATTAGAAAGTCGTGTACAATTGTTTCGGGGCCTTTTCCTTTCCTTACATAAATACTCAGCTAAATAACCTTCAAAATGCACTTTCCCTCGTCATTTCCATACGATTCAATAATAACGCAAAATATGTCATAATCATCACAAAAACACGCCATTTCAACACTGCCTTACCGCCTTCCACATGACAACAACTGTAACTCTACGCAAAATAGTTCCTTCCGCCGCAACAAGCAGTGCGTCCTAAAACATCTTCAAAACACACTAAAACTATATCATTATTCACTTCAAATGTTACCAACATCAATATTTACCTCCCTAATACTCTCAAACATCACACAATTATCTCAATTCCTCCTGTAAATTTCTAAAAATTGGTACGTCACTACTATAGTTAACCCAATACTACTATCTAGTGTGCTGCGAAGGCTAGTCGGTAGCGCAATCGACTTCGGTGCGAGCGGTCCCGGGTTCAACTCCTGGTGGAGGGTTCAAAATTTCGGTGTTGACCTAGCATCGTGAGGACAATTGGGAGCTACTTGAATAAAGAAGTAGCGGACTGTGGTCATGAAAGCCAGACACACGATCGCGAAGAGATGTTAAGCTGACCCCGTAACCCTCTAATAACTTGAACGTAATGTAGCCGTCTGATAGGTTAAGGTCCCAAGGGTCTGTCGCGCAGGCCAGTTTAGTTTAGTATTTAGTGTAAACAGACTGCCAACTCATTGTGGAACCGATTATGTATTAAACTTCTTTGCAGCACAGTAATACATTAACTGGTCAACATGTCGCTCTAGTAATAGGGAAACAAATAAGATGTGGTATTAAATCCACGAACAGGAAACAAAAAGTCGTAATCTTTAGATTGACATGCAGGTAAAGAAATAAAAAGCTTAAGAACTTATCACCGACAACGTAACTAATAACTTTCATGTGAAAATGAACACTAAGTAAAATAACCGGATCTGCGGAATAAATACCGTTGATTCTTATGCAAAATTATGAAGTGATGTGAGTGGAATGGTAAGACATACATAGGACCTTGCACATCCTGTCCTTTGGCTCGTATCACCATCTGATCTTGCAGTAGATTCGGCACACTAAGTAGCAGAAAAACAATGAAAATAGCGTAACCTGAAGTGCATCTAATAGGAGCAGTAACAATTATTCTAACTTAAGCACGGATCACATTAGACCATATTTCTGGTATTTTAAACGCATTTCATGGTGCAATGCCGAATCTGGTGGTGCCTTCTCGCAAAATTTACAGGAGGAATGAAATATTAGTATGACTTAGTAACATAAGATTAGCATTAAAGGAACTGAAAGATAGACGTTTGTTAACGATAACTATTGCTGTGAAGGAAGAACTATATTCTTGCGGCTTAGGGCGAAGAGTGACGTGCAGGGCTCAAAAAATTTTCTTCTGATCTAGGCGCTACAATAGTTTGATGCTTAGGCCTTAAATTATAGTTACTGGTATAAAAAAGTACAAGTTTACATTTTTGTACAGGCTATCCCTAGAAGATTACAGCAATTGCAGGGAATATAAGTGAAGCTTTACAAAGCACATGGTTGTTCTGTAACTAGCTGGTTAAGCTCTGGGTATACACGGGATGTAAGCGGACAACGTTTGTAAATCAATGGAATTCAATATATTAGATGTTCAAGGCAAACTGGAAAATTTGAACTTATTTTAATCCACCCAAGCACGTACAAATCGGAACTACTGGAAGGTTGGGGGGAAAAAAAAAACCCCTAGGCACCATACTCGTATCTCGTCGCCATGGCCATCTCGCACAAAGGATTTTTTTTTTTAGTTCTGGTGATGTGCATCAAAATGCACCTATATATAAAGACAACGAACATAGCTCTACCTAACCTCTTTTAGTTCGCTCAAGACACTGTCCGTGTTTGTGGCAAAATATTCATAACACGAAGTGTCACAATTAGTATTCCTCCGCATGGCATTGATCAAGTAAAGTGCGCATTTAACGAAATAATAAAAAATGGATTTTCTTAATTTGGACTGTTAGTTGTCGCTAGATGTTTATAGAAGTGCCTGTAAAAGGCAATAAATAAATAAAAAAAAACTAATTAGAATTGAAATGCTTCCAATAAAGCAATACAACGACGATGCTCCAGGCATCCACCAACTAGGGAACCGCAGCCCATTTTAGTAGTTATGACTACAGAAACACAAAACATATCATTTTGAGGAGTTTCCAGTTCCCTTTGGCAGAGGTAGTTAATCTGCATTATTATTATACCTAAAATCCGACGTCAAATTACTACGTGTTACTAGTCTATATTGTATCAATGAACCGATATATTAAACTGTGAAAAATTCGGTTCAGAAAATGTAAATATCCGGCGCAAGCTAAGGTAACATCTGCTAGCAGACCATGTATAGCATACGCCTAACAAAAATACATATTGAAGATCTGCAGTAAGACCTTTAAAAGTTACCAAATTTCAATTAAATCTAGCTATTTCAATGTGAAAATTCTACAGTAATTCTACATTTAAATACTTTGAAGACATTTATTACACATAATAGCCGGTACCAAACTGTGATCAAATTCCAGAAATCTGTGTAACTGTACGCATAATATATTCAATAAAGTTCGATTCGTTACAATCAACGCTAAAATTAAAATTTCATTAAAACAGTGTTTTCTCTTTACAAACATAAAAACAAGCAATATCAGTTACCTGTTTGTGCATTTCAGTTGTTTGATTGCAGAATTAGGCATCGAAGCAAGATAATTAGGAACACTTGCATAAACTGTTTCTCGAAAGAATTTAAATCCTGTCCTCCATTTCTTTTTCCCTTTACTGGTCTATTTTCGACAGTCTTTTTTCCCGCCGTATGAATTTTTGTTCGATGTTGCCACATGTAGAATTTCCTAGAGTTTAGTTCTACAGTTATGTGTTCTTATTCATTACAACGCTTTTTTAATTTGTTACATTATTCTAATTAATTTATTTATTTATTTTCAGTCTGCATTTTATTTCAATTTTTAAGAAAAATATGAATTTGCTAATTGAGTAAGGGCAACGTTGGACATAAATACGCTTCTCATTTGTTTCGCAGCGTCGACTTCCGTTTCGTAAACAGCTGAAGCAAGTGTTACTAAACGTTACTTACGTCATTATATACAAACCAATAAGAGGGCGATATAGAGAAAATTCTTACTACATGCACTTTGTTGGTCTGTATTTATTTTATGTACCTGCAGTGACGAAGTTTTTAAATGATGGGATTCCAATAATATTTTATCAGGAAGCTTTGGACTTCACAGTTCGAGCGGAAAGGTGCACCCAAACTTTGAAACTGTTTGTAACTAATAAGTTAATGAAGCTAAACTCCGCCCATACAACTGTATGACGGACAAATGCGTAAAATTGTTTACTTGTTTATTGAGGAATGTTGATTGTTTTGTTTTGCAGAGTACGTACTGCAGAGAGTAGCAGAAGATGTTTACATTGCGAGCGAAAATTTGGTGGTTTGCTTTGTTTTCACGTGCTTTCGTGTTAATTATCCAGGTACTGTTTAACGTCCTGATACCAGATCATGATGCTGGTGTATTTATTGCTCCGTCCAATCCCCAGGATGGGAGAGGTTTTGGTGATAAGATTGTGAACGTTCTTTTGGGTGGATTGGTGAGATGGGATGCACAGTACTTTTTGCATCTTGCGAATTTTGGATATACGTATGAAAATTGTTTGGCATTTTTCCCTTTGTATCCACTGTTAGTGAGATTTATTGCCATGCTACTGTTCTATTTTCTTCACTTTGTTTTGTCCTACTACAGTGTTATTTTAATTAGTGCAGTATTAATTAACGTGTTCTGTTTCGTTAAGTCTGCAATAATATTATTCGACCTCAGCAAGAAAGTTCTCAGGGATGAGGATCTAGCGTACAAGGCAGCTATATTTTACTGCGTGAATCCAGCAAATATATTTTTTACTGCTCCGTATTCAGAAGCATTGTTTGCTTATTTAACGTTTTATGGACTGTTGAAGTATGACAGTGTACCTTCAGTTTTATCTTCATTGCCATTCGGTCTTTCTGCTGCTACGAGATCGAACGGAGTAATTAATATCGGATTTATCGTTCACAATAGAATCAAGGATCTTATCAAGACAATGTCTGCATATATCAGGAAAGTGAGAATAAAGAAGAAAATATTTATTGCACCTCTTCTAATTATACCTGTAATATTTGCAGTAGTTCCATTGGTTGTAACTGTTGTTATGGCTCTTGCGCCATTTGTTATGTTTCAAGTTTATAGTTACTACAAATTTTGTGTAGTAGAGCATCATAACCTACCTCAGTTTCTTGTTGATTATGCTGAAACGAGAGGTTTGAAAGTGCCAGGTGAATCGTCGTCGGAGTGGTGCAATGCCAGTATTCCTCTTGCATATTCCTATGTACAAAGTTACTACTGGGAAGTTGGCTTTCTTAAGTATTACCAGTGGAAGCAAATTCCAAATTTCTTGTTGGCATTGCCAGTACTGACTATTATTTTGTCCCAAGCATTTGTTTTTGTCAAACAAAACTTTTGGCATAGTTTGACATTGGGTTTATTTTTCGAGGATGAAAGCGCAGCCGTTCTTGAGAAGAAGCGACAAAGGCATAGTGAAAAAACCCAAGGATATAAGCTCGAAATGTTCGTATATATTGCACATGCTGTTTGTCTGGTAATATTTTGCGTGTTGTTTATTCACGTGCAAGTTACAACAAGAATGATTGCCTCAGCGAGTCCTGTGTTGTATTGGTTTGCTGCCTACCTTTCTACACCGATGGATATAGACTATCGCATGAGATCAACACCATATTCATGGATAAATATGAACCGAATAGAACCACAAACAGAAACTAATGATAATCTACAGAGCAAGTGGAAAACATTTATTTTAAATAAGACTCCGGAATCTAAGAAAGCTAAACTTATCAAGTATTATTTTATTTTTTACACAATCATTGGGACAGGCCTTTTTAGTAATTATTACCCCTGGACATGAGAAATCTTAGTAATTGTACTTGTTTTGGAGTACCGTATATGTTAGAACATTGCTTCAGTTAAGAGGATATTAACAGTAATAGTTAATGTACATACTAGCATAATTGATATTTAAAACTGCTAGTAACACTAGCATATGATGTAAGAAACTGGCGTTTCTTTGAAGCTTGTAACATGTGCTGATTATCAAATCAGATAAAAGGGATGACATGTATGAAATGAAAAGTTCTGGTGCGTGATTAAGGCTGTAAAAGTTCGCAAATTTTGAACAGGGAAATGCAGCATTGTGCGAAGTGGTAAGAGCTGGATATTCGTATATTAAGCAGTGCCAATTCCAGTTCAATCAAAACAGTTAGCGTTTTCGCTGTGGCTAAATGCCATTAAAATTATAGCCCTATTTTATATTAAAATATATATGAATGTAGGTCTAGTACTGCTGCATTTGTTGAACCTATGTGTATATTTCTCATAGATTAAATAGGGCTATGTCTACTCATTGAAATACGACGTCTGTTTACCAGAATTTAATGATGGTAGAATTGTAAAGCTTACTAGAAGAGAGAGCGTAGAAACTATTCCATACATTGAAGAAATACTTTAGACCTTGCTTAGAAAATATATTATATGAAATATTTCATTCAGGCTTTTCCCCAATTTTTCGTACTTATCTAGAGACTTTTTTATATATATACAAGTCTCGTAGACTATACAATTTGTGTCTGCGTTCAGGGTCACTCGAGACCTTAGATTTCGTACAAGAGCAGATTTTATTTTACACGCTTACCATGTGGCGCATAATTATATATAGTAAGATTACAGAGAACTAGGATTTTATAGTTCAGGATGAGGTATGACATTAACTACACAAAATTTGCTGTAATAAATAGCTGGTTGCAGAAATGATTATTGTGTGGGAAGTATCAGTCTAGTTAATTAGGTTTCATGCATAACTACTTAGACATAAATAGATTAAACAGAGAGATATAATATGCATAAGAATTAAATTTTTCTTCATGCATCAAATTCTACACAGCCTCTCACATTTTCATAACAATATTGTAGAAGTAAATATTGCCTTAACCAACACGTAGTATAAAAGTGCATGGCTCTTGAATTCCTATTCCCTATGTCGTGGATAAATATTGAATCGTTTTAATGCGAAAATTGATAATTTTACGGTAGAAATTCAACACCTTGTACAATAACAAACTTTTTTGTCTTTTGTATACCTTACTGTTTGCATCTTGCGAGGATGATATGAAAATACCGTAGTGCATAGGGATTGATCTTAATATACTTCCATAGTATGTAGCTATAACATATACAAGAACCTCTTCCCCCCCGCAAAATTATTGTATTTGATTTTTTGCTTTTACCGTTTGTAACTTACGAAATCTGTAGGTGATTATCTTATACCATGTTTACAGGGTGGTAGGTAAGTTTAAATTAGGCATGAATATATTGTACTAGCTCATCCAGTCCTTGATTATCTTCATTTGGTATCATTGAGGCACTTTAGTGTATCATAGAAGTCAGTTAAAAGTTTAAACTTTTCATGCTACTAACTGTTCGAATAATTTCGGTAGATATTTGAGCAGATTGTGATATTTTATTTGTCACAATCGTGTGAAAGATGTGGCAGTTTTGCTGGGATCAAACTTGTGCAATTATAGTGTAAACCTATCTTGAGGGCCGCGGTGGCTCAGTGGTAGAGTGCTCACCTCTCGGGGTCCTCAGTTGTATCCCTGCTCGTGCCATGTGGCCTTTTTGTTGTTTTTTTCTCATTCCACTAATTCTTCCATCATCTATTCGACCTGAGCCACCCGAGTTGTCTAAAGGCCTTAAATTAAATTCAGTGTAAACGTATTGTGCTCAGCGGAGGCGGTCTTGCATCGGGTCGTCAAATCCCGTGCTCGACCATCGCAGTTTCTCTCACAGCAGTAAATATAGGGATGGTACCTTACTAATAGGAGCTCTACTTTCGCCTTCCTTCCTTCAATAAATGATGGCACTTGGTAAACCGTTAAAATAAAGAAAGTACCTGTATTAAAATAACTTGGAAGTCTTTCAACAGTTATATCTTATGATCATATTAAGACGGGCATGTGTTTGAGGTACTTTCTACTCTGAGCTGGAACATAACTATATAATCGTAGGCAATGTGCTGGTATGTTTTGAGATCATGCATAACCTAGGTAAATTCTTTGCTGGTGAATGAAGTATTGACTTTCTTCTTGTTGAGGCCTTGTGCCTTCATTAGTGCAATTTAATTAGAAACTTAAGGGTAGAGGGGTCTTTAACTTCAATAAGGGATGTAGTTATTGTATGATAAACAACGGTATTCTCTTTTTATTGATTTCTTTCATGGTATATGAGATTGTAAAGATACACATGTTCGCGTATATATATATATATATATATATATTAAAGATACTTTTTCTAGTAATTTCGTGTGATGTAAATGAGTTACTTTAATTTAAATGGTTCTAGTGTTCTTTGGCCAGCGCTTGAAATGGGGTTTGAAGTAGTGATAGTTATCGAGAATAATCTAATTGACTCCCGTACGCATGGAATGTAAATTTGAATTTTACATCGTACGGTTAAATTTTGACAATTAATCAGTTTTTGCCTTGATATTAATTACTCTGATGTCTTATTATGAATTCGTTGTATTTTTATAGTGGTTTTAAATGGAAAGTATTTATACTGGAATACAAAATTCTGTTATGTGACAAATTTTCTCCGCTCATTTTTTTAAAAAAATAAAACACCATCAACAATATTTTTCTTTTAAACAGTTGTAAGGTAAAGTAAGGGAATATAAAAAAACATGTAGCTTTGAAATATTATTTTGGTCCTTATGAATAATTGTAAAAAATTTCTTTACTGAAGTATTTTTCACCTTCCATGTGAGGGTTTCGTCACGATTAATTAAGTTAGAAAGCGTTAGTAAGAAAAGTTTGCAAAATATTTCAAGATCAAGTACAAATTAATAGTAATAATCGGCGCCTGAAGTTCTTCTCCGTTCGTAAAATTTAATTTGTGAATGACTTTGGAATGAGTCAACCGATTTGACCAGTTTCCAAACTAACTTAGAAGAAAATCCCGTTCTTTTTAAGTTACTGAAAACAGTGCCTGTAAATTGTCAAATAAATTTTATCGAAATGAAAGATCATGTGGTGCCGATTGTACATGGATAAGCATAACAATCTTCCGACAAGGGTTATATTTCTTGATGAAGTTGTAAATTCTTTTCTTGATCCGCAATGCATAGTTAAAGACACTTGAATTATCAGTGGCGAGCCGTCACGAGAAATTGGTGAATTGTCACTTCACTTATTTTATTACAAGAGTGAGTCATAAGCTTTGCAATATTCTGGTCACTTAGTTTCTTTATTTGTCAAGTTACAACGAAAGCCTCCTAGCATTCAAAGTAGAGACCATCTTGTTGCACCGTCTAAAGCCATCTTCTTGCAAGTTCTTGTTCCTGCACGGTAGCTTCCACTTCCTCTTGGGTGTTGAAGTGTCATGATCGCAGGAAGTAAACCATCGGTCGAAACAAGTAATGATTCAGTTGGGCGAAGTCCGCACTATATGCTGGGAGCGGAAGCAGTTCTACTTTTTCAAGTTCCTGAAACTTATTCTGGGACGTTCGAGCGGTTTTGTGTTGTTTTACTGCAGAGGCACTCCATTTCTGTTTACCATTGCCGGGTATTTTTGCCGCCCAATGGCATACATCTGCTTCAACTGATGTTCGACGGTCCTGGTCGAACTTGTGTTGAATTATTCCAGCAGACGCAGAGCAGCACCTTGTGTTCGAAACGCCCTTGTTTGGCGACAGGCTCCGCAAACTCACTCTCGTTTAATCAATGGCTGTGTGCGTTAGGATTACGGAACAGTGCCCACTTTTCATCCCATGTAATTATTCTCTTAATGTTGTTGTTCTCTTGATCATGTGGGGGTTTTAAGAGTTCCTTGCAAACATCCTCGCCGCTATGCTTGAGCTGGGAGCTCCAGATAGTTTTGCCGATGTCCTGAAGGTGAGGTACCTGGCTTGCCTGTTATTCTCCGAGTGCTAGTACTCGGATTTTCGTCTCTGATGTGGTTCACGTCTTCATAATCAACTGTTTTCGGACCACCTGGCTTTGGCTGATTGTCGAGGTTTTGCAACTAAAGCGAAATTTTTTAACCATCTGGTTGTTGGGCTGAGAGATCAACTGCATCTTTCTCACTAGAAAGATTCCGTTTTTTTTCTCTACATTATGACCTAGTTCGAGCGCGTACAGCAAACATATTAGGCGATGTTACATGTTCATTTTTCCTGACACTTCACCACAGGACAAAGCACTGCGCAACCTTTTACAGACTACTACCAAAGTGACCCGTTCCAGCGGAAACCTTCGACGTCTTGAACGCTTCTGTTACGTGACATACGCGGGCAGATTATGCACATGGGTATATATAGCGAAACTTTTGACTCACCTGTGTATGCATTTACAAATAACGTAAACAAATGTAGCCAGTATTGAAGACATAGCTAACTCTTATCAATTAAAGGCAAAGTAAATGTGGTGACTCAACCAATGAAGGCTGGAAGTATTTTAAACTTACCCAGCAAATTGTTCAGCATTGTTAGATGGAAAGCTTAATTATGGGTAATTCAGCGAGGACTGAAAATCCAGAATAACTGTTAATGAACGGAATGTAGCGGTGCGTGTTTTGGTATCACGACTGTCATTTATGTATAATTTTTTTGGCACTTTTAAGAGTACTTAAAATGTAAGTTTAACGTTGTGACCTTCTACATTACAAATAGTGTGAGAAACAGTAGTAATATGTGTAGAAAAATGTATTGTTTTTCAGTTTCAATACTTTTGCACTTACAGCATACGTTTCTGTTGGTGAATAACAGGCGGTATTTAAGTGCGCAAATTCCAGTCAACGTAATTCAAACATATCCAAAAAGAGCAACGCGAAATTGATTTTTTTTTTTAAAAAAAAGTATTATCTTAAACGCTTGGGTTAATATTTACCTTGTTAAAGTGTACCTTTGTGTTGAAATGTTAATCTAAGGTAAATTTGATGTATCTTTATCTCTTAATTGTACTAATTTTCTCATATTGTGATAATATCTGTCAATTATATTTTGGAGAATATGGTCCCGCTGGCCTCCTCCCCCGCAAATTCAGTTTTTTTTTGTGTGTGATTTTTTTCCTTCAAAATCGTGTACATTTTACGTAAATTTCACACCCAGATAGACTCAAAGTCCATTATGTGAGCTTATAACTTCATGATATTCATTAGAAATTTGTCAAGGCTATAGATGGATTAATTTGCTATCTTATACATAGGCCTAAGTTGTATATTTATAAAAAAACACACACACACGTGTACTATACCTCCTTGTATATGTAAATTTTTACCTTTACTGTTGAAGGGATTGATATTGAAAAAAAAAAAACTATGAAACTGTTTTATGTATGGCTCTTGCATCTAATTTTCCGTCCTTCCAACGAGAATTAGTACTAACGTAAGAACCTCGCTACTTCTTTGTGTGTCAATCTTCTCCTTAGCGTATTTGCTGCCAAACTGTATTTGCCAAATATTTCATTATTGTTAAATCCTATATTCAAATATTCTTATGATAAATACTTACAAATGCTCCACTGGTTTCTAGCAGTTGGAAAACGATTTTCCTCTTTTTTTGACATCATTGTCAAAGTGTATTGAATTGTAATGGGAAAACATTAACACAGGTGATTGATTCAAGCAGTATCAGTAGACTTGTACAGGTAGTCGTGGTAATATTTTGTTGATGTGAATTTAGAAATAGAACTATGGTGGAAAGATGCTACCAGGTCAAGTGATTACATAACCGATTTTATTATTATTATTATAATTAAGAACAATATAGTTCACAAATGTTCAGTACACTTTGTCAATGGCTCAAGTACTTACAAATGGAAGGATATAATTTATACGGCTGGAAACTTGTTAAAGCATTTACTATATCTTTTGTACTCTTGGGATGAGCTTTTCCTGTTTATATAATACCAAAGTTTTTAACCAAGCGTTGAACTTTCCTCTTTATGGATATATGTGAATAACTTTACCTCATTGTCAATTTTTATCCTTGTATTTATGTAAAAGACAATTAGTTTCATTTGACGTAGAACAGTAGTTAATAATATTTAGCTGATAAAATGTCAGTTCTTTTTTTTTTTTTTTTTTTTAAAAAAATAGTGTATTGAAGACTGATTTTTACAGTTAATTGTGTAACCATATATATAGAATTTCTTGCAGGTAGATATTCCATATCATTAGGAATCTGTGTTTGCTCAATATACCTATAGACTTATTTAAGTACGGTTTAGTAGGGAAAGTATAATATTTAATGTTGTGTAGTTGAGATAGATTTAAAATCCGTTCCATTGTACAAAACATAGTCATGATATTACACATACATATGATAGACAATTTTGTTATCGGCTTGTATGAAAACTGAGAAGTGTAGATAAGAAGTTTAGACCAAAAGGATTCAGTAGTACATCCTTTTAAAAATTGGTTATACAGATTTAAAATCTTTCAATCAGAAATGAATTCATTTCTTTAGCAAAAACCTGTTTATTGTTGTTTCCTGCACATTCTGAATTACATTCTACAATCCATGTAGCCTTGTACCACAGGGCAAACAAGAGGAATAAAAGCCGCCGGGGCTTCATGTGTAAGTCTGCATGTGATTAAGTTTATACATTTTCAGCAATTTGAAGCCTCTTAATACGACGATAAAAAACGGTAATTCATTAGTAGATGGCAGAACTGACCCGTCAAGTGAGATCCCTCTGCTTTGGATAATGCCTGTAAAGTGTGAGCCACTTGAGCAGATGAGGCGCTATGCTTTCAAATGGGAAAATTGTGCTTTTAGGCCAAATTTCGACCAGGAAATGGCAGAAAAATCGTATTGTTTTTAACTCAAATCCTTAGTTGGATTTTCGTAAATGCGAGTCGTTATTGCTCTTAGAATACAAATTGTCCTGTGTCTACGTAGAGCGTTACGAAAGAGGGTTTTATTACCCGAAGAGGGTTCTTATAACTAACGAGTTATATATTAATAGCGTTGAAGTAGACGTGGGAAGCAAGGCACTAGTTGTTGCCGAGGATTTAAGGCCTAAAAGTAAGGGTATCGAAATTATTCCTTGCGAAGTATTTAATGTAGAAAAAAATAAGCAATGTTCAGCTCTTACTTGATTTCTGCGTAATTTCCATTCGTCGAAAAATAGGGTGGAAAGTCGAGTGTTATAGCTTTAAAAATAGCTCTAACAACATAAAATAATTAGATTTAACAGATACTTACAAAATAAACTCTAGGATCACCTAAAGGACCAGACAGACGTTGCTACAGCAGTATTTACCCGCTTTTCTTGTCAAGTCTGCTGACATTACCAGAAAATATCTTCATCAAATAATGGGGGATGCATGTAATCAGATACCCGCTTTTTTTATTGGTTAATTCCTGTTTTCATAAGAAAGAATGGGTCAGCATTACTCGTGTTAGATGAAGCTTAGCTACAAGCACACAATCATTCCTTAATATCTCTTTTTCTCATGTCAATTTGCGAAACGCAGTGGTATAAAGGTATTTTCTAGCTATTGCTCGTGAAATAAAGTGTTAGTGAAAATTCGTAGTGTTGTTTAAGCAGCTTGAAGGCATTGGTTCTATGGAAATACATCGATAAGTTTTAAGGAACGTTCTTTTTCTTTTCATTCATTAGAAACAGTACCTTAATTTTTGTATTAGTTCCACCAAATCGGAAGCGTTATTTTTATTCAACCCTCGTTTTTTAAAACAGCAGATGGCAGAACTCGTTGGTTGCTAGAAGCCGAAATACTTTATACTTCGAATTGATGCCCGTTACAGTGGTTTTTAGAAAGTAAAGCTTTGCTTTATACCAATACGGATGGTGAATGAAACAAACCAAAGATCATATTGAACACCAATGACAAATAAGAACGTGCAAAATACAGCGTCCATAGAACAATGGTGACATTTAAAATTACCGTACCATTGCTTCCAAAGAAACAGAAACTCTCAGTGCTTTTCGTTCTGTTGGGAGGTGGGGGGGGGGGGGGATGATTGCTCAGCACGATGTAGATACCAACCATATCTGATATTGCCCAGCCACCTTAGTTACGGTCGAGAATTTCGGATTGGTTCTCGGGAGGAACAAGCAGTGTTCGATTTGCCGTGAGGGATTTTCCCTGGTGCATGAGAATTACATCCCATGTTGTTGATTCCGAATATCATCCGAACCAGGGATAAAATCTTTGTATTTGTACCTAAACAGGTAGTATGTTGCTACTTAGCAGCAACCACTAGTGTTAATATCCCCTCCCCCCCCCCCCCTCGCAATTTTTCACAAATCGAACAGTGGGATTCGAATCCTGCTACCAGTCATGATTTCACCAGGCGAAAGCAGATATCGTAACTAGACCGAGGTCCTGTTCCTAAAATAGCGCTTGCTGAGGGACGTCATTCCTCAGACACTTCACAGACTTAGGCCGCAGTGGCCAATATTTTAAAGAATACACCTGATGTTAAGTGCTATAAGGGAAAACATAAGTTAACTTCAATAAAGACAGGAGTATGAACTTTTGAGAATATCTCTTTCGTTTGCTGCCTGTTTTCGTCTCCTGTTTCGCATAGAAGAAATTGCATCTTGACTGTAGGGACACCCTGCTCTTTTGTTTCCCTTCCATTTTCCGTCCGTTGTGGGACTATTCTCTTGTTAAATTTTTCAAATGATAACGGTTCAGTGTCCGAAATAACATATTCTTGCAGGTGTTGCTAGTGTAACTAAGCTCTTTGTCTGTAACGTTGTTACTCTGTATCATGACTCATGAACCTCGATCTTTGTATTTGACTTTATTTTCAACTCATTTCAAATGTACAAAGAAATTGCTTTAAAGAAAGAACCTTTCTACTTCAGCCAAAGTTCAAAATTTTATGAAGGTTAATTATAGTCAGTCCATACAGAATATTTTAAGACTTGTTAGAAATTTATATATTTAATTTTAAATGTTAGAATTTTTAGTGCTGTTTAGCAGTGCGTAATTATATATTCCACAAATAATTAAAAAACAAACAAAATAATTGCAAAACCTCCATATATTCTCTGGGCAATTGTCTATCTTGGTGAATAGTGCATTACACACAATTAAACTGAGATGCCAATTTATTCGACACTAGACGTTTCCGACTTCTTACCCCCGATTGAAATACACACACTTGTGTGCTATATAAGAAGAATCGTGTCTGTTGTGCGGTAATGAAGTTATGATAGCCATGGGACACCATATACAGATTGTATGGTTGAGAAAGATAGGATATTCTATCTCCGGAGTGGCTAAATGCTCTTAGGCAGCAGTTGCAAAGCTATATGATAAATATGTGAATTTTGTACCAGGTTCTTTACTGGTGTGGAGTGTAGTTCAAGCTCTGAAGTCTGTCTGGACAGGTGCGATGTACACAAATCTTGTTGCAGACCATTTCCATCTCTTCATGCTACTCATTTTCTCCAATGCGGCATACACCGGTAGCACAGAAATTGTTCAGTGAAGACTGTTGGCTTCCAGATATTTCTTTGGCCTCCGCACCCACGTGATTTGAATCCCGTTGAGCATTTGCGGTACACTGTGTAAACCTCGCTCAATAACTTGTATCTACATCCTAGGTATTGAGAGGAATGCCCATGCAATGACGCCATACCATTTTTTCGAAGAGAAGAGCTACACCTTAAGAAGATGTCTGTGTAATATTTTGGCATGTCAGTTTAGTCTGTGTACACTAAAGAATAGTTCCTGTATATACAATTTCTATCTAGATTATTAGTAAAGTTGATATAAGGATCTAACTTTCGTATTCCTTCCTTGCTCGTAGTAGTCAACAACGTATCTATGAAAGAAAATTACTATGTAGGAGAGAGTAATAAACATAGTATTTTACGTGTAGAATGTAGAACAATGTAAAAAAAAAAACGAATACGAAGTAGAAAACTGGTTACTTACATTTTTTGTGCATATCAACTAAGTTCTTTTTGGCATAAGTTAATTTTGGAGTGGAATAAACTGGTAATATGTATTGTTAGTGCCAGGTTTCTTGCCTTATAGAAGAAATACTGGCCTGTTAAATAATACGTGTTTTGTACAAAAAATATGTAACTATGACAGTTTGAAGAGCTACTATCGTTTTATAGTTGTTGATTTTATACATGCGTACTTTTATAGTTTTGTACTTTTATTCTATTCTTTCCCTGTTTGTCTGTCACTTTATATGAGGTGTGTCTACTAAATAATTACGATAGGAAAGAAAGTAGAAAAAAGGTTTTTGTCTGTTTATCCGTCTTTCCTGTAACTTTTACGTACGATTTCGATAATTCATTCAGTTGTACCCGAAACGTGATTATACAACATGGAAGAATTGGAGGTGGAACGAAGGTATACGGAAAAAAAATCTATATTGCCTATTCTAATAGTGATCAAAATTTGCCTTTTTATGTCAGAAGTAAGACTACAAAGTTTCATTGTTATAGAACCACATCTTGAGGTGCCGCAAGAGCCATAAACATAATTTTTTTGCTGAAAATTTTCAAATTTTATATATAAAAAAAATCCTTTCATAACTGATTTTTTTTAGGTTTAATATTTGAATTTCATTAAAACTACCCCTATAATAATGCCAATAATTAAATGTTGTTGCCCAGCATTATTTATATATAGTATGAAAACAGGAACAAATGAAGATTTTTCTTAAAAAATCAGCTTTAAGGCAGTAAACTGAGTAAAGTACTAGTAGGTCTGATTTTGTAATGATTTTTCTATTAATAAAACTTATTAAAGTTGCTTGGAATGTCTCCTTTTGTTTATTATAAAATATGCTGATAATAATGAACCAAATCGTAGAGTAGGAAAGGTACTTAACTTAAGCAATCACAATCAATGAAATCACAACACACGTTTATTCATTACATTGGTTTCAAATTTCGGCATCATCTTGTGAGAAGCAATTCTAGCTTTGACGAATCCATTCCTTTCTTCTAGACTGCAGACACAGAGTGATGATTCCGTCACAAGCTTGATTACTCTTTCCACTGCTTGTGTGTGACAAGGAAAACGTGGGAAATCAATAGAATGCATCAGGTTACCTTCTCTTGCTTCACTTATATACTTGGCTAAATCGTCATCGGTTACGTGTTTTGTCATCGGGGGTTCTGTGATTGTTACATCAGCCCAATTGATCATGCCAATGTAATCTTCAGCTTTGAAGTTTAGTGTAGGTATCACAAACTTCTTTACATCATTCTTCTGTTCTAATCTTGCCTTCAAAAGTCGTCGGAGGCCTAACTCTCTGATGTGTTTTCTCTCGTCACTTAACATACAGAGAAGCATGTTTTCTGGGTGTGCGTGATAGCCATTTTTTTGAATAACCGAGTCGATCATTTTGAGATGTTGCTCGCAAAGGTAACGTGAAAACGTGATCAGTCTCCATAAATGTTTGGCTCCGTTTACACACGAGGGCTTCAGTTTAATGTGAAACCAGATGGGAGCATGCACCTTAAAAACATACTCTGTTAAGGTTTTGTGAAGGGTTCTCTGTTCCAACGTACAACCGAAGAATGCGACTGGCCAACGTCAGCCATCGTGAATGTGCTAACTTTCCTGGTTTCTTCATGGCTAGATCGGGAGGGCAGAATCCCCTTGAGATTGATCTACACATTTCAAGTAAATACTTTTGATCAGTACTTAAATCTTCTTTCATTTCAAGGCCAGGAAGGTTGTCTTGTATGGGTGAGTACGTAACTACTGGAAGCTCGTGACAGTTATCAAGTTGTTTGCCTAACACCCCTCCAAACTCATTAGGTCCTTTTGTCTTTCCATCCAACGCGCAAAACAGGTGGCGCAACGGCAACTCATTGCAATGAAACAAACATATTAGCCACTGCAAAGACTTATTTAAATTCTTTTCGAGTAGAGCGATAACACCATTTTTAGCTCCAGTGTTCGTAGCAGTGCCATCACATCCAATTGCAGTCATACTGTGCAAGTTTAAATCACAGTTACTATGGAAATATTCAGTTATACTATCTTTGGTGCCTTCACCTGTGCCAGAAGCAGGAGCAACGTGCCCTAGAAAAAAAGAAACAGGTTCTTCTACTAATGAAACATGTTCTTCAACGACAGTCTTTTTGTAAAATTTGTTTCCTTTTCTCTCCAACTTGATCGTTGACACTGTTTGCTATTGCCCTTCTTCGATTACTGGCTCTAGCTCTTCGAATTTTCATTCTGTCAATGACGTTAGTTTTATCCTCCTCAGAAATAATTCCAACATCTTTAAGAACGGCACTTTCTATGGCTGCTGCAACCCTATCTGAAACCCCAGTACGGTCACAGATAGAAGCTACTGTTGGTAGTTCTAGGATATTTTTTGTTGGAGCCTGAGTAGAGGTAGAAGGCTTTTCAATGTCATATGATTCAGCCGGCAACTCATGTAACTCACATATTGTATCATAATCGTCAGGTTGAAGTACATCAATTCCAGTCATATTAGCCGATTCAACCGGCAACTCGTCATCCGAATCATCAGATTGAAGTACGTCATTTTGCGTTATATTAGCCGCCTCAGCTACTAACTGTTGTTTGTATTTAAGCTCTTGTCGAATTACCTTTAACTTCCGCTCCTCTCTCTTAGTAACTGACTTATCAAGTGTGCTAATACACATTTCCTCTCAGTTCTTTGATCTAGTAAGAACTTTTGTTCAAGTACAGGTACTTTTTTTGTCTTTTGTACACTTACATTCTGAGAACAATTTGCACCTGCAAGCTGCTACGTCAAAAAGACGCTTGCTTTCTTTTAAAAACTTAGCTACAGTTAAATCATATTTTTCTGTAACTTTTCTTCCCTTTGATCTTAATATATTTCTATACTTGTCATGATATGCTTTTCCCATTTGCAACATACGGGTACGAGACACTGTAGGGATTGATGCTTTAACCCAAACAGTTTCAACTTTCTCCATAAGAATACCTAATATCTCACTCACCGTTGGCTCTTTTGATGTTATATCTGGTTTCAACTCATGTCGAATATAAAGGTAATACTTCATGATGTCATCATAGGTTGGTAAATATGTTTCACTCAATTGTTTAGGATGTCCGAAAATGGGACATTCCCACTGAAGTCTAGTCTGAACTTGTTTTGACACCGTCTCTGCCATCTGATTAACAAGTAAGTATTATGCAAATACACTAATATCATACACAACATGAAACAATCACTTGTGTCTCACACCAACACTTGGTCTGGACTGACTCAAAAAGGATAGATAGTCCCTCCTTAAATATATGGACTGACTTACAATCTGAGGCGTAGAGAGACAAGTCGCCACTTGAAACAGTCCACTCCCCCTCCCACCTGCTCGCTGCAGACAAGCGGAAACACGCTCCCCCTTCCGAGCCCATACTATGTCACCAAGATCAGCTGTAGGCTAGTGGACCTTAGTCATCCAGGACTTTACAATTGACTAAATAATAGCAAAAGGCAACTTTTTAACACTATTACATATTGAAATTTAAAAAAAAAAAACGATTTTTTCGTTCCACCCTGGTGTACATGCAAGTAATTATTTAATGAGAATATACGCTGCAAATCGCAAACATTTCTTAAGGCCGCTTTAGACGACAGGATTTATGCTACAATCGATCTTACGATTAGCAGTAGTGCCAGAGTGTGAAAGCAAGAATGCTACAATAGAGCAAGATGCTGTGGTATAAATCGACAACTTTTTTCTTTTTACGCTGGCACACTGCTATCGCTAAGGTTCATCGTACGAGAAATTGTATTGTCTAAAGTGGCCTTTATTTCAGGAAATGCATTCGGTGGAAAGGTAATACGTCTAACTTGATCTGAGTAAACACTACATACATCAATAGTGTTAAACATAATTTATTTTTCATAACACGAGGATTATGATGATGAATGTCTTGACCCGGAGGTCCTTGTGCAAGGTGAACTGATTTTGGTTTTCCATTGCTTTCCATCAGATGAACATGTCCTAAAGACGGAACCTATACTCGTGCCATGTGGGCTTTGTGGTGGACAGACACCGTGTGCTTGGGTTTTCTCGGGGTTCTCCCACTTTCTCCATCCGGCCTGAGCCAAAGTTGCCTAAAGGCCTTAGAAATTCAAATTACGAGGCCTACAGTCTTACATGGATTCCGAACCACTTGTGTCTTCACCGGGAATCGAACCCTATAGGTCTCTTAGAATAATGTTTTTTTGTACTTTTGGACCAAATATACTTGGGTTTTAAAACGCGAAACACTTAACTCAGTGGACCTCTGAAACCTCCCACACTTAAAACTATAACATTCCAGAGTAGACTGTATTTTGTGTTAACCGTCTGAATGTTCGAACCTTTTAAGACTCAATATAGAAGGGTATTTCAAGAAATTGTTTGGGGCAAATGACAGGAAATCTTAATCATATGAGTGAAATGTACGTGGAATTCTGCACGCTTATCCTTTGTATTTTGATGTGCATGATTTCCACCTAATAACTTCTACGGGTTTGAATTTGTTTAAATTTAGAGACTATTTTCGTCTAATAGTTGACTATTCTGTATTATCTAGATAAATCCATATCATTTATCAGACATGGATGGGTTGCGATATCGCGATATAAAAATTCGGTATCTTGGCAAATAAGCGATACTTTTTACGATACTGCCTGAGCAAGTCAGTTCAGTCGTGTGCTAGCAACATCGGTAGAAATGACGTCACCTCTAGACGTCTGTTGTACCTCTGGTTATTTTGCATTTGCGTTCGTTAAAGAAACTAATTAAGTATCTCACCTTTTGATGAGTATTGGTATCTTTTATTCATTACTTTTTAACAAAGTACCGGTATGAAGATACTTTTTGTTTCTTGGAGTATCGTATCTTGTATCAGATACTTTTAAGCTGTACCTTTTCTATGTCTGATTATTATAGCTCTGTGGCATTTGTTTGACAGTTCTTAATGTCTGTGTATTCGTCCTGAAATATTCTTTATACGCGCGCGACCTTACTGCATATCATTTTATAATTATTATTATTATAATTATAATGTCAGCATATTTATCTATAATTGTATAATCGTAATTACAGATACGTATGTTAATTGTGATTGTAAAGACAAAGCCGAAGAGACTTTCATGTAACTTTTGATCTCACAGTTTTATATATGTTCGATTGTTGGTAAATGTGTTTCTATTAGCACGTGATGAGTTTGTATGAAATCCTTATTTTTTGCTATAATTATGTAACCTATTTATAAATTATTATGAACGTTTTGAATTGTTTAATTTTGTGTACATAATATAGCAAATAAAATTTTATAGAGTTGACATGGCTCGGTTTGTAATTGCTTGGTATTGCAGAGTTGTATTCCGTCTACGTTTTTTTTTTCAGCTTGGTTGCACAGAACATAATGTGCTAGCGTTGCTGATATAACTCGTAAGAGACAGACAATTCGATATATCGGAAGGAAATAAAAAAAATCAAAGAAATTTCGTGCAGTTTCGTTAGAACTGCAACACAGTCCATAATAGCGTTGCATTTACTCAGCCTGAATGGACTATTTCATAGCTGTTCCACAAGGTTCCTGTGCATGTCCGTACAAGTGCAATCAGCGTAATGCTTCTACAGCCAGGCCTTTCCAGTCACAGATCTACAGGACGGCCACTGTGGCCAGAATTGTCACTGGATAGGATCACATAGCCAGCACGATATTCTACGAAGCTCCCACTAGTCCGACTGTTCCTTGTTGAGGTGTATGATTCATAAGTTCCCTGACAGTCTTGTAGTTCTGACATCTGGTGGTCATGAATAATCTTGGCACACTACCATAGTCGGGAGACAGGAGCCATGTAACTAACCAAGATATAGTCACCATCTTGGAATCGGATTGAAATTTTTAGATAGGAAAGCGCTATTGTGAGATATCAAACAAGGCAATTTGACCAGAAATCCAAACTTGTAGTTAGTTTGCCTTAATGCAACGGTTTGCAAGGTATAAGCTACCAAATTTACAATTAAGAAGTGAGTTGATATTCCGCTATTTTTTGCATGTTAAAAAAATACCCTCCTTTGTCCCGAAAACATCTTGATGAATACGTCTTCCTTAGTCTGCATACACCGTAAGACAACTCGAGGTGAAATGTTGTTGCACGCCTCAATAATTCGCTGCTTACGGTGGTTTGTGTCACGTACAATTGAACTTGGTTGCTGCTTTCAGCGAACAAATGTCTCGTGTTGCGCTTCGGACTTCTCACAGATAATGGGTTCTTTGTCGTAACTATTTTCGAACGCCTAATATGTGACCTGTCCCAGCTGCCGGCCATTCTGGCTTAAGGTTTTCCTCAGTAACACCATGCAAATGGAAACTCAATTATGGCGGCCTCTATCTTCCCCATTCGTGTCCCCGTAAGAGTTATTGGCGAGGTATATCATCCCGCAGACGTGATAATATTAGGCCTATTCAGCTCACCATGAAAGAAATTTAAAGGAAATAAGACAGCCTGACGTAAACAGTTCTAGTTACACTGTGCCTACTATGTCGTGGCAAACCAGTGACGATGGTTTAGATCAGCAGCAACCACACGACCCAAATATCAGGATGATTTCTACCTTCGTTAATACCATCTTTAGATACCAGAAACAGAAATAATGTTTGTTATTAATTTTCTGGACAGCTGGTAACCTGTAGATTCGAATTTCTGGTGAAATTCTCGTTTGTTTGTCAAAATACTCCTTTGTGATTAAAAATAAAAAATCCTTGAACTCAAATCCAAGGTGGATCTGTTTCACGTATAGTGTTTAATGTAAGTCCTTGTTCTCCGATACCTGCATTTCATAATTATAGGTCCGTCAGAGAACGCACTATACATCACTCTGTAATTAGCTTCAATAGATGTGCGCCAGACTCGAACCCTGCTGTTCGCCTATAATACCTGGTGACGAAAATCATCTCACAACTATCTGCTGTCCAAAGGCAAAAAGCCGTATCTGAAAATTTGACTGAAATTGAGTTCAAATGGTCTACCTGGTATAACTCACCTCATTTGTCAAATTTTGCAGATATGGTTTGTTGCCTAGGCACGGCAGACCTTGGTCCAAAGGTAGAAGGCGGTATCTGCAAACTTTGAAAGAAATGAACTTATGTTCTAGCTTTCATTAAACAATTCTAGTTCTGACGAGTGCCTTTTTGCCTTTAGACGGCAGCAATCCTGAAAGATCGAGCGTTGGATGAGACTTAGAAAACCCGGCCATAACTTTTAAATGAGCGGCTTGAGGTTTGCCAATTCATAGGCACTGAGTGAGTACTATACCACAGAGACTTCGTCCTCCATGATGGTTCTCTTCATACTCGTTTTTGCAGTCCAACTTAAAAAACAAAAACTTATCCACTGCTGGATGAAGGCCTTGCTCGTTTCTTTCCTATACAGTCGTGATCAGCTGTTATCGTCATGCATGTAGCTCCTGAAAAACTCTTTATTTAGTCTATCAAACTTGCATCTGGTCTCTTCTTACGAGGAATCCAATATATAACACTTGTCGTCCACCTACCATCTTCTCGTTTAGCTATTTGACCGGCCAATATCCACTTCATCATCTCCGTAGTCTTGATTACATCATCTGCCTTTCTTTCAAATCGAATCCATTCGTCTTCCTGGTTATTCCTAGCATCTCTCCGTTGCTCTTTGTTTAACTCTTTAATTTTTGAGTCGTTTGCACATCTAATGTACAAGTTACGCTGCCTACATCACAGAGAAAATACACTGATTAAACACTACGCTTGAGACACAATGGTAACGTGCTTCACAGAATAAAAATATAAATGTGTTAATTATTCAGTACAATTACAAATAAAAAGACAAATACACAAAAAACATTTAGTTTACATTTTTACGTGGCCCGAAGATGACACCGAAATGCATCGCTTCAGAAAACTGAGAATAATGAAAAACTACAGCCAGTGTGGAGGTGTGTATCGTTATTTTTATGTTAAATAAAAGGTTTTCAGGGCGTTATAATGGTTTTGTTTCTTAATTTTTCGTATTTCTTCAGCTTGTTAAAAGGAACATTTTATGTTTATTTTGGGGCGGGGGTGGGGGAGAAGGGGCTCAGAGGGATAAGCATTGAACACAAGGACATTTCCTTCTAAAGAATGTAAGATACCTCGGGGGATGTACTTTAAAATAAGGCCAGGGTGGTTACCTTACCTTTCTCGTAGACGTAGTAAATACAGAGAGAAGGCGGACAGAGGCCTTAACCCTTGCTTAAAAACTATCCACACGCGAAATTGTGTCTGTTTATTGAGAGCTTCTCGCTATCTTTGTCTATAAGCGTGTAAACGTAATATATTTCATACTGAAATAATAAACACACGCACTGTTAGCAGGCATAACTCAGAGGAAGAAAATAAGCTTATACCAAATGATGAGGATAGGTTGGACCAAGAGAAGGTGGTTAATTTATGTCCGCCATGAAAAAAAAAAACCTGATAGAAAACATAAATAACAATAGTTATACAAATTATTAAAAATAATAGTATGTAAAAAATTGATAACTTTCTGACACTCCCTTGGACCACGGATGGTTAAGCTGCTATAAAGCTCATAAATATAGTCTCAAAGAAACTATATATATACATAAAACTATATTTTATTTTAACATCTCGTAAGTACAAAGAAATAATAACACACATTTACATGTTCCAAACGCATCAGAACCAACAATGATGGCCATTTCTTTATATGCGATAAAGTGTGAAATGTGACAACTTAAAATTCGACTACTCTCTTATTCAATGTTAATATTCGTATGTTATAACATAACACAAATGCCTCTCGATTGTTCCACTTCATTCTCCTCTATCCACGATGAATCGTCTTCTGTATAAATGTCCATAGGCACTGAGGGAAGAGATTGATTATGTGGAAGAGGCCAGTGGAAGTCACTGCGAGGCGAAGTTGGGAATCGACCAGGGTACGGTGATTGTGGCATCGTACCATACCTCCAAGAGTCAGACACCTGAACACAATGAGAATGATTTTGGCCCCCTGCTACACCACCACCATGAAAATGTCCGTGACCACAGCCAGAAGTCATGTTCATATGTCCGTGTGAATGTCCCATGGAATGACCATTGTACATCTGAAACCTTCGTTTTCTTTCTGATGCATTGTGGAGTCTCCTTGCTTCTGGCTCCCAAGGGTCAGGATCAGGGGAAGAATAATCCTAAACAAAGAGAAAATTAAAGATTAATTCATTCATCAAGTTCCCGCAATCTGGAAGGTCAGGGAACTCAAATATGCCAAACACTGTCACATACTGCTGCTATGTGGCGTCTAAAGAAGTAGGCTGAGCCATATGTGTGAGAAGGATGTGCCATATAAGACGAAAATTATTTCTTCTTCCAACAATTTCAATTAATGCCACTCACTTTCTGGCACCTTTTACCAATTTCTATCCTAAACTACCCTTGTGTTCAAATAGTTCATGTTTTATTAGTTTTTGAACTGTGTAATTTGTATCCAAAGATGAAATGGAGGCTACTTCCGATTTTTTCTGTACATCAAGCCTCTGTAGGTACAGATACAATTGATATTAAAGAGTGAAAAGTATGTGACTGGACCGGGGATCGAACCCGGGACCTTTGGGTTACCGTCCCAATGCGCTACTATCTGCGTCACCCAGTCGACCCCTTTTCCACTCACCTTTCACTCATGCTGAAGTGACTATAGAAGCTTTTACCTTATGCATGCAGTGATTGTTTCATGTTTTCATACGAATAGTAGTAACTGGGATGGCATGATCTAAAGGAGCGCATTGTTCAATGAACAGTGGTTAGATCGCCAGCTTTATCTAGAATATGCGGTTTGGTTGAGCCAAGTTCATGAAGACAAAAGATGATTTTTGCACAATTTATCGTAAGAGTTTTGCACTGATAGTGCAGTCATTTTAAGCCAAAATTTTGTTATTAGGTAAAAAAAAATCCTTACAAGTTTGAAACTTGGTATACCTGTATTATTTGATCACCCAAGTAACTTAGTAAAAGTCCCCAAAAATCAAACTTGTGCTACAGCCGCCATCTTGGAAAATGGCGGCCAAAATTAAGTTTTTTTTTTTTTTTTTTTAATTTTCGCGGAAACGAAGCATCGCATCGAAAAAAATTTCAAATGAAGTTCGTTCTGCATTAAATTATCAATCTTTTTTGTAACTACCGTTTTCTTTATTTGACCAATCCTAAAACCACAAAAGGAAAACGTTTTTTTTTTCAAAGTCAAAATCCTTAGATCGGTTAAAAAAATTCTTACAAGCATGGGACTTGGTATATAGAAAGTACTTCGCCACGCAAGTAACTTAGTAAAAGTCCCCAAAAATCAAACTTGTGCTACGACCGCCATCTTGGAAAATGGCGGCCAAAATTAAGTTTTTTGTTTTGTTTTGTTTTTGCACTTTTCGCGGAAACTAAGCGTCAGATCGAAACAAGTTTTAAATAATGTTTGTTCAGGATAAAATTATGAATTTGTTGTAATTACTATTTTGTCATTTGATCAATTCTATTTCTTCACAGTAATGCTCTGTTTAAGTTTCTAAATGCAACATTTTCGGCTCAGAAAATAGTACTTTTGTACATAACCGTTTGGTACTTTTTTCAAATAGATTAAAAGTTAGTGAGGGTTACTTGAAAATTTTATGATATTTAATTCGTAGTGCCCACATTTTGTTCTGGCGCATTTATGTCATTACTTCATAGAAAAAAAAACGTGTAATCAATTTAGGAAAAATTCTGCGAGTGCTTATGTTGTCGGCATTAACTTCTACCTTCAATATTTGTAAAAACGCTACATGAAAATAAAATACTATGACAATCAGTTTAGCTTTAGTGCCATTTTGTGGCTTCTGATCAATCAAAAAATGGTCTTAACAACAAAGATTTGTAATTTTTATGATGAACAAACTAATTTAAAACACTTTTTGAAGTGCAGCATTAGTTTCCGCGAAAATGAAAAAACTTAATTTTGGCCGTCATTTTCCAAGATGCCGGCCGTAGCACAAGTTTGATTTTTGGGGGACTTTTCGTATGTTATTTGGGTGACCAAATACTATATGTGTACAAGTTTCATGCTTATAAGGATTTTTTTTTTTTTACCTAATTTTCATAAAATAAATACACAATGAGTAATACGGAACGTGAAGCCGTAAAAATCTCATGCCAAGACCCTACTCATCGGAAACTAGAAAAACTACAGAACCAAGGTGGGCCCAGCCCGAAAAAAAAACAAAAAAAAAACGCATTTTCGGGTTGGGTCCACGTGGAAAAAAAAAAAGCTTTAAAACCCAGTGGGGGGTTCATTAATTTTGCCTTTAAATAATTCCTGAAGTGAGGGCACTTTATACAAGTGAATAATAAAGAAAACCATTGCATTTTCGATTGCTAGAATACAATCACGACTGTCATTCTAACTGTAGAATAATATTGCTGTCTAAAATCAACAGCACTTTTCCTTTGAGTTATTGAAATACACGAAATCTTTTCATGTACTACTTTTCATCTGTTTGTTCCGTAAGAAACTAGAACTAATTAACTCTTCCAACTAAAAAGACGGTAGAGTTTGATGTTCTTTACTTTCAATCTTTGCAATTACTTACAAATGGCATTATTGTTAAAGTTTATCATAAAATTATAAACTACGTCTTTGTTGTACCAAATTCAGTGCAAAATTAATGCACTCTACAAATATTATCAAAATAATATAAATTTTCAAACAGATAGAATATTGATACAACACATGCAGGAGCAGACTGGCCCGGGTGGGCCCCCGACCCTTTTGTCTTGGAAGCGTAACGTTACCCAATAAAGAAGTCCACACATAAACCACTTTAACTTCCACTGATAACGTGAGGGTCTTGTCGTTCTTTCAAAATTAGCAATTTTGACACAAGACTTATTATGACCAACATAAAGACAGGGCTGAAGTTATAATTTCAGCAGGTCTACTGTAGGACCCTCACAAAAAGCACAGAAGGCGCCATGTAAAGTTTAATTACAAGTGCTTTTAATAGTAACTGCAATTCATATTCTTTTAAGGCACTTAATACTTATTCTGATCAGTACTCTAATGGGCCTTGCAAGTTCTTTTTGGAGCCCACACGTCATAACGTTCACTTTGGTTACCATTGGGTAGGCCCTTTCTTTAGTTTCCCGGGTTGGTCCTTTGGTTACCAGTCCGCCCCTGAGCACTTATTATCCAAAAAACACAGAGCTAATCAGGAAATCATGAGATTAAAAAAAAAAACAATATGGTTACACCGTCTATTGTGGCCTGGTGGTTGGTGCGCTGCACGGCCAAGTGAAACTGGGAAGGTTGAGCGGCAATTAAGATCCTGCTGGAGCCGCGGTAGCTCAGTAGTACAGCGCTCACCTCTGGTGCGTGGGATCCTTGGTTCGATCCCGGCCCGTGCCCATGTGATGGACAAACACTATATGCGTGTTTTTTCCCCTGGGTTCTCCCGGTTCCTCTCACTTTCTTTATTCCACCAATTCCCTCATCATCATTCATTCGACCTGAGCCAAAGTTGCCTAAAGGTCTTAAAATATATATTTTTTTAATCAGACCCTGCTCAGTGATACCATCCCGAATTGGGTTCTTCCTCAGTCTCTCTTCTATGAATGGCGGAATTCCGGAATCTACAATTATCTTGGGTTCTGAACCAACAAGCGGCATGAATCCAGTGCACATACATGAAGTGACCCCTCCCCCGCAAACACACAAAACAGGTCCGGTCCACTCCAAGCCTCCTGATTCAACAGTAGTGACACACCGTTACCAACTGAGGTCTGTACACAGCTTGACATTTACATATATTAACATTTTATTTTTAAAACCCGAAAAAAACGCCTGGGCCCAGGTGGGTTTTTAAAAATAAATACCCGGGTTATTCAAACCCTGACAGAAATCCCAACCAATTCTTCGAACATTTGTAAAAACTACTATGAATGACCCCTCATAAGTGTCTTCTGCCACACAACAATGTCAAAATATGGAGAATGTGAAAATCAACATCCAATGAAAATGTGATACAGATGAAGCTGTGTTTTTGAAAGTTGTTGTACATAAAACGTCCCTCAGAACATGTTATACTGTTGGAGAAACTTTTGAAATAATATGTGTTGACAATTAATTACATCAAGGTTCCGTTTAACGAAACAAAGTGCTCCTATATTATCAATTACGGATAAACAACATGTTTTCATTTGAACACTTGAAACATTGTGAGTATTATGTGATGTGTTTTGACAAATCCTTGAACATTGTCAAGGGTCAGGCCGGGATAGGGGAGGGGAAAGGATTCGTTAAGGTGTCGGCCAGGACCTATGTTGAAGGTGCCATCCCGGCATTGGCATGGTGTGACTGAGGGAAAAACCTCAGTCAGGATGGTCGGCCTCTGGGATCGAACCCACGACCTTCCGAATGCTAAGCCAACCCTCTACCACCTTTGGTTCCTTTTGTTTATTCAGTATCTTGAAGGTTTTCTGAGAAATTGTATGAGATGCTGCGTTGAACAAAGTAAGATGAAAGGTACTTACAGTGCAGGCAAACTTATTTCATTGCACCTGAGTTTAAGTGAAAATTTAGTAGAAATAAAGAAAGTAGGTATTGGTTTCAACACAGAAAAACTACTCAAAGATGTGAAAGCATTAGAGAAAGAGAAACAAGCATTCAGGCTTGGGTATCAAAACCTTTTGTTGGCCACAATTCGTAAGTACAAACTGGTACGTGATTTTGACGGTTTTGGATCCCAGTCTACAAAAGAAAAATACAGAGTTAGTTCAGACAAAGCTCTGATTCTGTACCTGAGAATGAAAAGAACCAATTTATGTCTTTTTTGTACTGAAATCCAAGGACTTCTCGAAATTGATGACAGGGAGTATGAAGAGGAGATAGGCAGCATAATGTCCAACAATCAGAAGTCCTCTGATCAATGCCCCTTTCCATTTACGAGGATTACCTTAACCAGAAACGTCTTTAATGTGTAGCGAAGAATGAAACTAAAGGTGATGATGAAATTTTAACTGAATAGGTAGCAGATGGGCTTAAGCTAGAAACAGATATAAACCACTCTCCTGGATCAAATTCAAGAACTGAAATGAAAAAAAAAGGAGTCTTTGTAACCAAAGTGCACAGCAATATTATCTTCAGATAAGTATGTTTCTGTTTGTTCTCTGGTTACTGACATCTTGCTTTAACAAAGTAAATCGTAAGATATATAATATGTGTACTGTACATGTATATTGTTTGGTGATTGTTGCGTCAAATTACATGAAAAATAAATGATGTGTAAATGCGAAATACACACATTAAGAGGACAAAGTTATTTAAATTACTGAAGGAGTGGAATGGATAGTTGGGACGGAGGAGACCATTTATAAAAGATAACTTGTCGCATATTTTTTGACGATAATTTGAGATTTCATGTTAGGTAAAAACAGGACCTTGTGTCTTGAGTTTGCCAAATGGAATTTTACTTTTTTTTTGTGTGTCATCCTGATTCACAAAAGAAAGAAGAAGATCACACACAAAAAGACAGTGGATGGTTTAATGAATGATCGATAGATTCTCAACTAAAGAAACAAACTCATCACATGTAAACACCATAAAGAATTATCCAAGTAAACAAAAGACCACGATTTAAAAAAAATCGTAGTCACGATAAATCACTTGGTTCAATAGATCTTGATAAAGTGTATTAGAAGACACAGGTAAAATAAAATTACCGTAAGTGAGTCAAAGCAAGGTTAAAGGAATATTGAGCAGTGACAAAGCTCACGGAAGACTAGGTGCACGTGGACCAGATAGGGAGCAGTAAAAAAACGAACATGGCGGCGACTTCCAGCGTTCTTTATCTGTTGTTCCTGGTAGGTATCTTTTCTTTCTTTGTCTTTTACAACAGCTGATGAAGTTTATTTAGACCAAATGAAATATCATGATTACAATTAAAACTTACATAAATATCTGCTCTCAAGCATTCTATGGTAGTCTAAACTGTGAAGATATTCACTCACAAACTGTTAGTATCGTTAGGCACTTGACGAGGGGTAATTTATTTGTTTTTAAATTATGCTCTTCACGTGTGTATGTACAGTGAAAAAGTATGAAAATATCTAAAATAATATGTGCACTTTATATTATCTACGACATTAGTGGTCACTGCAAAATTTGTATGCGACTGTTTTGTGAATGTTCTCAGATTTCTTTTTCCTTCTTTTGGACATGCATCTTCCACGATACTTTTTTTTTTTATTTAGAAATGCACTTTCTACTCCATACAATATGATTTTCTTCTATGTTATGGCACATTCACAAAACAGTCGAATATAAATTTTGCAGTGACCACTGTGGTAACAGTTCGTTAGCGAAAAGCTTCGCAATTTAGACTACTATAGCATTCCCGAAGGCAAATATTTAGATAAGTATGAATTGTAATACTGCTCCTCCGTTGTCTTTATTTATTATAATTACAGTTTTCACCAAGGAAAATTCGTTACAACAATGTTAAAAACAATTAGTTTCGACACCAAATGCAGCTGGAGATCTTTTTACCATGCTCGATGATATGTTTACAATTATCACATGACTAATACTTAAAAAAAACAAAACACTTATGACTAATTACAAACAAGCTGACAAATATTTCGTTCGATCCAAGTGGATTTCATTAGGTGTACCTCATACTTGTCCAAAATTTTCTGACCTGTTGATAAGCACAATGCATGTTCATTCCCGGAAATTGCCTCATTAAAAACGAAGGGCTTTGTGCTATGTTGTCAAATACACTGACTGGAGAGTCATATAACATGACACACTCCCCTGATACAGTGTACAGCCGTTTCTGGCCTTGATTACTACCCGTGTTCGTTTCGGCATAAATTTAACAACGAGTAGGAACTACTGAGATATTGAAAGCCATTTTTTATGAATTTGATCACCTATCAAGAAACCCCGTAGCATGTTTTATAATTGGTCCTGTGCACGAGCATTGCAATTCACACGGTTCCAGAGATGCTACACTGAATTAATGTACGGTAATATCATGGGATCAATCCAGGGTTGTACATTCTGTGGAATCTTCCTCCAGCCATTGCGTGGTCGCAGGGGATGTCCTATGAATATAAACAGATGTATTTGTGAATTTAATTTTTAAGGCCTTTACGCAACTTAGGCTCACGCCAGTGAACAGATGTAGATGGTTAGATTAACTGTATATATTTTATGCGATAAGAAAGTTCTCCAGATACACCAATATCGTGATCTTCGTCGCCTATCCCAAATGTGCGGAGCCAAAGGCTGTCCACCTCTGCGGCAATTAACCACGTAATTCAACACTGATGCCAAGAAACCTATCATCCATCAGAGTTAGACGCCTCAGCTGGGCGAAGGAATACTGTAACTGAAAAATCCAGGACTGTTAATGTATATTCGTTTTGAATTTGATTTTAAGTCCTTTACTTAACTTTGGCTTAGGCCGTAATGTAGCTTCATCTGTTAAGTAGTGGTTCAAACTATTTCGTGCAACTTTCTGAAGCACTGTAAACGAGGTAACATGTGATGCCAGTTCACGCAGGTGGAAACTGATGGTGTGTGTAGTTTTCAATCGGCATTCGCTGGGACCATTGGTATACCTGGAGAGCACTTACAGGTGTTTTCCTGATAATGTTTTTTTCCAGCGGTCTTCCTCAGTCATATCAACCTAATGCCAGAATGGTATCTTCAAGCAAGAACGTGACTGACTTCTTTCAAACATCCTCTGCCTCCCGCATGTCAGCCTGAGTCAAAGATGCTCGAAGGCTATAAATACAGTTTAAGCGCTTGACCTTCAATGCACACAAGGAGGTCCACATTTCTGTTTGATTGTCGACAAAACAGTTTTTAAATAAGAAAAGTAAACCAACCTTGTTTCTAAGTTTTTGTAAAAGTGCTTCCATGGCTGGACTTCCTTTCGTTTCTCTAAAGTCAAGCGGTTCCTTTGCATCCTAAAAAGAGAAACAGAAAAAGCTGGATTAGGTTTTACAGAAAGATTCTCAAACTAAATTAGATAAGGCGGCCACCACACTTTTGAAATACAATATTGGCTACGTAATATAACATGATGTTTCAAAATTTTGTCCACCGCCAGTCAATCCCAAAGTATTTTACTAAGCTTTAAAACAAAATATCGAATCATGTGAGTACTTATTCAAGATTGAATTCTCTTATTTTTGAGAAACACGTGGAGTTTAGGAAATATCTTCGAGGAGAATCAGCTTAAAAATTCAAATAGAAAGCAGGGATAGTTTACATTCTTCTAGAACGACTACTGTTTACATTCTTTTAGAACGACTACTGAACATGGAAAAAACTTAGAGGAAGCACTGTACGATATATCTCCTACGGTTAAGGTAATTGATTCTTACAGGGGCCAGTTAGTATAACGTCAGTGCCTTCGTGCATCATCAGTAACTCTGCAAGTATTGGGTATAAACATTGACATAAAAGAAATTAATTATACAAATCCTTAGAATGTAGAACTGAGTTTACGTACTTACGAAACCAATATCATGCAAAAATGCCTTTAGAATATTTTAAATGCAAACTGGAGTTAATTTTTGTGTTCTTCAAGCCATTTTAGAGTTCAAAACAATTGTGAAATTCTCAACCATTTGGGGCTATCACAGATAATCGCATTCAAATTTTAATAAACGGTAAAGATTATGGATATAATTTTTAAAAATATAGCTTAGAATTTAACAAAATTCTGACGACATAGTGTCTGTATCTTAAGAGAATAAAAGAACATAAGCTATTTTACGTGACTGTCAGATGGTAAAGACTACATGAGGTGATTGAGAGAATAATGTTGAGAGACGAATATGAGCAAAGTGATATTTCTTGGCGACGTTGCGAATGTTCTCCTAAGACAAGTATTTAGCTTTTTGATGACTTTGAAACTTGAGAATCATGTCCTAGTAATCCTCCACTAATCGTCGTAGTTAAATCTAAACAGGTACTTATTGTATGTGGTATTCCCAGAGAACACGTATGTTTGCTCAAACTTTCAGTGGCTCTACATCATCATCATTGAGAGCACAGGTGTCGGAACCAGCACATCTTTCAGAGATCCTTGGTCGAATTTACATTACGAAGTTCAACTCTTAAACTAATTTTACCAATGAAAATGTTCATACAAACCTTGTCCCTTATTTGTGCATGATCTCGTCTTTTAAACTTCCGTACAAATTACTTTCCTGTTTCTGAGAGATTTCACTATCCTGTGGGTTCTTTTTATCGACTGTGGGAAGAAGATTTACTCTCTTAAATGAAATAGTCATTTTCAAGGTAAAAGATGCCATATAATGTTCGGCGTTGGAATCTTTGAAATAATTATTTGGAACAAAAGACTCATGAAAAGTAAGTTCTCGATCGCGCCCCCACTTCTTTTAAGTTTTTCAAAATCTAAGAGCATTATCAAATTTTTTAGAACATAGCGCACTAGAACGTACAAATTACTATGAAATGAGCAGTGATCTCAAAATCTTGTCGATTGATGAGTACTGAGACTTCAATCAAATAATGACGTTATAATCTTTGAGAACTCATCAATGGACAAGATCTCGAGATCGCTGCCCACTGTATTGCATAGTAATCTCTAAGTTCTAGTATGTGCGCTATGTTCTATCATTTTTGATAGTCCGCTCAGTTTTTTTTCAAAATTTAGAAAAACGGGCAAGGATGAGCCCTTAAGGGAGAAAATAGCTTTCGAAAATTGAGATCATAACATTCTTCTGGTAACTACTCTGACGAGTGCAAATCGTCGTGGAATAAAAACAGGAAATACTTGCCTCCAAATCTTCATGTAACTAAAAATATTTACAATGTATTACCACTGAATGACGTTTCAGATGCAACTGCTTCCATTTTCGAATTCAAGGCATCTGTTCACTGTGTTTTCGAAAATTCCACACCAGATCGTCGCCTTTTTTTAATAATTTATCTTCTATTTTCCTATATCTTTTGCGTTTGTATTAAGAAAATTAATATAGTTTTATCCGAAATGTTGCTCAATGTTAACACGTTGTAGATATTTGCGCAAAATAGAAGACTGAGACAGACACGTAATAATCTAATATCAAAATGCCTTACAATCTTTAGAATCCGTGCCTTACGTAAAGACACCACACTCTGGACCATACCAAAAGATAAGATATACTAACTTACCTTATCCAATGTGTGTTCGGAACATCCAACATCCAGAAGGATGTTACAGATTTTCTTTCCATCTACAAGTCCATAGGCGTAATGCAATGCGGTTCTCCGATACTGGTCTCTAATATCATCTACTATGATCAGTCTCTTTCGCCCAGCAGCTTTCCCATTTCTTTGTTGGCACGACTGTACAATCAGCTCTACTATTTCAGGATGATTATGAAGAACAGCACGATGCAAGATTGGCATTCCACTTCCCTTCATTAAGAAATTAGATAAACATGTTAATATACACAGTCATTACAACAAGTAAAACAAGTGAGATATACATTTGATGCCCTCAAAGCCGACGTCAACATAATCAAACTGTCTTTTTAACTATCATTGTAGAAATATCAACAGAACATACTATCAATGTAGTGGATTATGCACTTTGTAATTTAATAAGAAACACACAAGCACAATACAACAATAAAGTAGTATTATAGTCACTTAACACATTTATTATGAAAAGTAAGTTTAACACTTTTTCACAAAATGTACTAAATTTACATGTGCCTCACTTGGACCAAAAATCCCTTGTTGACTGTTTTCAAGGAGCATTTTCAAAAGCTTTACAATAAAAAAAAAAATGTACATACAAATTTGTATTCACACATCAGGCAATGTTTAAAGGAACGAAAGTTTTCATTCACGTTCCTTTAGAATATTAACGACGTTCCTACTCCGTTCCACTTCAAAATGAAGGAACGCGTTCCATGGCTCCGTTCTTTTAAAAGGTACGAATTCCATTGTTGTTGTAGAAGAGAAAAGACGAAGAATTACGTAGGAACTATGAGAGGGGAAAAAAAACTGCTAATAATTCAGAAGCGCAGTCGTCACACATTTACTTTTCTCTCTGTTTAACAAGCCATTTACCTCGGCTTCAGTCTACTTCGCCAGAACCCAACTCAAGAGAAATTTCGATGTTTTGCTTTCGTGATTGATACAATAGCAACGTTAGGTAGTACTAAGGTAGTACATTCTACATTGAAATCCCATCCCACTTCGAAACCACGTGGGTTCTGAACTACGCTCTCCACCATATTGCTTCGGATTATTAGGACGACAGCGGTTGGCTATTTCCGTTTTAATCATGATTTCTATTTTGCATTACAAAACGAAGAACTAATAGCTAAATGCCAAAATGTAGCCCGAAACTTTTCTAATTCATATGTTAGAAACTGCCTGAAATAGACCACCACCTGCTCTTTGCAGCAATAACTTTACCCCCTCCCCACTTCAAAAGAAAAAAAAAAGATTCGATCCGAAATTCATTGGAAAGTATAGCACGCATTGCTAATCAGTTGATTACAAACATTTCGAAACACGTTGATGAAAGATATTGTCCTTAATGACTACAACCAATTACATTTCAGTACAGAACTTCATTTACAGTTAGCAAGTCAATAAGAATTAATGAAGTATCTCAATCAACTTAAGTGTACTTATTTACAGTGAACTTTCTTAAAATGATTTGAAAGTTTAAGACTCAAAGAGACTTAACAAACAAAGCATGTGTTGTATTATTTGTTTATAAACGATTTGACACAATAAATTGATACACACGTGTAGCACACTATCGTCTACAAAATGGCATTGTAGTTCCGAAGCGATTTTTCGTTTGTTAGTTGTTAATACCAGGTATAGTATATTTCTTATTAAATTGTACTACAAAACTTAACGAATACTTTGAAACTTTAAACACCTAGTACAGGTAATTTAAATGTACTAGGGTAACTCAAGTAGAAACAAACTTTCTCTCCACCTAAAGAACGATCATGCGCGGCTGAGACAGAGTGGAGATATTTGTATGTGTCTAGACTATACCTTGTCATGCTCCTCACCTCGCATTCATTTCTTCAGTAGCTAGGAAGATAAGTGAGAAGCTAGGCATTATAATCTGTTTTTTTTTAAGAATCGTAACTATGAAACCGACAGAGATTTTATGAAAATTACGTGAATCGTTCGGGAATAAAACATTATCTAAAATACATGTGTTTCAATGGTATAACGCTTTTGCTACTGGATACCATTGATGTGCAAAAACAATGAACAGATGGACGAGTTCGAACACGTACCGTTAGCTTCTATGATACAGGAATCAGTAAATTTCTCATCCGTTAGGAAAAGTGCGTAAATGCGAAAGAAAAATGATTTCTTTAAATACGAATTTATTTATGGCCTTTTAGGCAACTTAAAACTTAGCCCGGGATAGGGTTCAGGAAGGATGTCTGCCAGGGCATAGTTTGAAGGTACAATCCCGGTATGTGCTTGGTGTTAGTGAGAAAAAAATGGAAGAAAATCTCAAGTCAGGACAGACGGCCACTGGAATTGTTCCCAGAACTTTCCGACTGCTAAGGCAACGTTCTACCAACTGATCTACGGCCACTCGTTATAATTTCTTTGCACATTTGAAAGATGTTAGTTCAATAACAGCAGAAAACGTTCGGTTGATATTTGATATACCCTCGTATTATTATACGACAAAAACAGCTCTTCCTTACTATTTACAAGTTACTTTCTCTGAAACCCAGATTAATTTACGAGAATTTGATTCAAACGTTATATCTCTAAATGAAAATAATAATAATAACAATCATCCAAATTAATTTTAATACAAAAATTACACTCTTGCCCTGGCCTACAGCTTACGCTCGCGGATTTTGAATCGTCACTGGGGAAGCACGTAGATTTGAGACCCGCTGTCATCCATACTGACTGAAAATGTTACGAGTTTCCCTCAATTTCACCAGGCGAATGTCGGTACTGTACCTAGGCAAATATTTTGCTCTACCTTTCCGACTCCTACACCCAGAATGCTCGCCAAGGGACGTCATCCTTTAGACATGTGATAAGACTAGGTTGTCTGTTTGACCCATAAATGTAGTTAAAGAAATAATTTAAGAAGCTTCTAATACCCTCAGAAAAAAAATCATTACCTTCATTTGACCTTCGAGTATCATTTGTGGCGTCAGATTGTCCCCTGCTTCGAAACAACTAAACTTAAGGAACTTTTCTACATCACCTTCCTCTGCTGCTTCTGTTAACTCGCTAATCTGCACCTATAGAATAGAATAAAATGAAATAAAAATTTATTCATGCATACACGCTGGAGAACATACGTATGTTTTACCATACATCATAATGACCACTTTTCATGTTACCCGTTTACATACACTTATCCGCTTATTATTATTATTATTATTTCCTCGCTGATCTTAGTTCTCCGCAGAATGCTTAATCATATCTCACTCCTCATTCCCGTCACCTATCTACTTTAGTAATTTTCTCGCTCCCATGACCTGGCCACACTCTTCCACAGCTTTTAGTATGGCAGTATAGCTGCTCCTCGTGACTACTTATGCCTAATTTTTTTTTTTTTTTTTTTCGTGGCCATGCCTTATCGGCGAAATCTAGCTATCTTTTAGCTCCCTTCTTAGCGAAGCTATAGCAAAAGGGACCTTATAACCCCGCTCATAGTGTCCATCTGTGTGTCCGTGTCCATAAATTAAATCTTAACTACAAGGTGCACAATGCTTGAGGTGTCGTTGGATAGGTATTGACTAAACTAGCTCAGAACAGCTGGAATCGTCTTGATTGGTGAATTAGTTCAGTGTTGCCAACATTTTTTAAAATCATTTTTTCAGATTGCTTCCATTCAGTTAGACCTAGCTGCGCCAATCTTGACAGAATAGAAAAATACTGAAGGGGTCCCACGTCCTCAAGAACTCCACTTTCCAGTGTTAACAACCTATTTTGTATATATATTTCAAATTGTTTCCGTTACTTTTGACATAGCAGCACCAAACTTGCCATAAACTTTATTTGAGACAATAGCAACATCCTGTGATTGTTTCCGTCCCCAGGCATCCCGTTGTCAGTGTTGCCAACCCGTTCCCAGAACATACATATATATCAGCTACAACCGAAACCTACAACCAACGCCTCCAGAAGGCTCTACTCAACTGAGGTTACCCACTTAACCTCGTAACCAAACAAATTCGACACACACCACCTGCTCCTACTTCCAACACCAACCCGAATCCTCCGTCCTTAATCACACAATTACGTCCTAAACTTACCAAGATCAAACAAATTCTGCATTCTCAGTTCCACGTACTCCAATCTGACCCCGATACCAGATCTGTCTTTCCTCCTACCAAGCCGAGATTAGTTTTTCATTGGTCCACACTAACCCTTCGTCCCATTTCCCTCCAGTTCCCCCTACAAATGTAACAGCGCTAGATATAAAACCTGTCCCATCCGTATTACATCGCCATCTATCTCTATCAACACAGCCAATGGCACCTTCACTCTACATCCTAAAGGAACCTCTCAAACTTCAAACGTCATATATATCCTAACCTGCACACTCTGCCCGGAATTCTATGTAGGAAAAACATGTGATCCTTTGAATCTCTGTGTCAATAATCACCGCCACTTTTTCGTCACCAACAGACACGATTCGCCAGTGTCTACACAAACGCAATTGTACAACACTAACTTTGATGAAAATTTCCGTATAACTGTAATCCATACCCTATCCCCCACCACAAACACATCTACACGTCATCTCTGGGAAGGAGCTTTCATTCAGGGCTTGAATGCTGAACTGAAACCTGCAGTAACTTTTTTCTTTCTTTTCTGCTCGTCTACAGCCGCACTTCCCCTTCCCCCTGCCCATTCACTCTTTTCTTTTTTGCGTTTTCTATACTGACTCCCATTTTTTGTGACTGACTCAGCAACCTACTTCCTCTTCATTGCGTTTCCTACTATACCATATCCCATTAAAATTCTACCTAGTCTATTAGAATTTCACCTATTATATTGCCTATTCGGCTTTCTCCTATATGTTCGTTGGCAACATGGCGTCTTAGTTCAAGTCCCACACCAGTCCGCGCTCTCCTTTTTACTATCCTACCATGTGAAAACGCTTTTGCGAAACGTTGCCACTTTTTTTTGTGTGTGTGTTTGTGAAGTTCCTATACACCTGTCTAAGTATTCTCCTTCGTAAGTATCCATTTATTCTTCCTTTTTTAGCATCTTATATATTCTTAAAAAGGTAAAAAAAAAAAGTACTTACATGTTAGAATACCACGACAGGTATACAGGAAACTTCACAAAAACAACAGAAAAGCGGCAACGTTTCGCAAAATCGTTTTCACATGTTGTAGACCATACTTAAAGGGAAATCAAGCCAGAACATTTTCAGTTGTGTAATACTACGTAAATGAATTCGTATAAAAAAGATTAAATATAATCTCTAATAAATAATAAAATGTAAATTGCATCCAGTGGGCCGTATATAGTACACTCGCACAATGGTGTTGAACTTGTCATATGTGTTTAGAATACAATGCATGGACAGATAATAATGCACTATTGCTAAAGTGTAAAATACATATTACACAAATGGAATATAGATATTCATTTACGAAATAAAAGTTGCTATTAATTAAAATTAAAAAAAAACAAAAAAAAACTTCTTTTTAAATTTCATACATCGTTCAACTTCTTTTACTGCACCTTGCAATATATTATACAGCCATGTTAATACGTGATTTAGCAAATAGTGAGTGGTTATATGAAAGTCATATTTACGTCTTGTGTCCTAACTATGAATATTACCTTTTCTGATATTCTCGTTGCTTGACAATAAGAAGCATTTCATATATAAAAAAGGGATGGAACGATTACGATGCTTAGCAACAATATGCAGGGTGAGTCAGGAAGATAGTATTTCTGGAGGCGATACTACTCGTGATTCCAAACAAAAACATTATGTAAACATGCGTTCGATTAGCAACAGTTACCGAGAGATAGATTGTCTAAATTTAAATATAGACTGTCTAGATTGTTTCTTTCCTGACGAACTCAAACTGTCTAGAGTTATACCAGTGTATAAAATGGTGAAAGGGACTGTCCTGCTAGTTATAGGCCGATTTCTCTAGTTCCAATACTCGGTAAATATATGAATCTGTTATTTATTCTCAGCTGTCTACATATTTTGAACAACAAATTTTCTAAATGATTCACAGTTTGGTTTCAGAAAAACCAGATCAACGAATGATGCCATTGATTCTTTAGTTAAAGTTATTTATCAAGTGTTTGAGGACAAAGGTTTTACCTAAGCCATTTTTTGTGACCTGAGTAAGGCCTTTGACTGCGTTGATCATGCAACGCTTATAAATAAACTGGCTTTCTATGGTATACTGGTCTAAAATTATTAAGGTCCTATCTTGATAATCGTAGACAAATAGTTTTGTGTCAATAATGAGAATTCTAGCATCACTGAAGTGAAGACTGGAGTACCACAAGGATCTGTTCTTGGTCCTTTACTTTTTCTTGTTATGATTAATGACCTAGCACTTCATGTAGGAGCAGATACAGTGTTGTATGCAGATGATACAACTCTCCTTAATTCAAGTTTACATGTTAATAGCCTAAAAACAATCTCTGAAAATACAATATCTAAAGCATCTTTCTGGTTCAGAGCAAATGGATTTCTGCTCAATGAAAATAAAACACAGCAATTGTACTTTAGTTTAAGAGAGAGATTACCACTTGGTCACTAATACGGTCGATTTTTTCGGTATCCAAATAGACTACAAACTATCATGGGATCATCACATAAAATAGTGTCAAGCTGTCTAAGAGTAAATTATCTTTTAAGACAACTTAAGAACTGCGTGCCTGATAACTATGTTAGATCAGCTTATTTTTCATTTTTCCAAAGCGTAATTTCATATGGTATCATACTATGGGGTAACGCAAGCCATGTTAGTGATATTTTATTGCTGCAGAAGAAAGTTATCAGGGTAATTTCCGCCTCTCCTCACAAAGCACACTGCAGACCTTTATTTATTGAATACAAAATTTTGACAGCCATTAGTCTATATATATTTACTATGTTTTAGTGTACATAAAAAACAAGTTACCAGAGCTAAGATGTTGAGAAAGTATTCAAAATTATAGCACAAGAAATAATACGCTTATTTATATATCACATCATAGATTATCAAAATCTATTAATAATTATGAAGTAATTGGTCTGAAACTCTTTAACAAACTCCCATTATGTTTACATAATGTTCCATTAAATGTTTTTAAAAGTACTTTGTTTGACTGGCTGGTTGTTCATCCATTTTATAATATCAATGAATTCTTTGAGAGTAATATTGAATTATAATACGTTTTCCTTCTGTACTTTGCATATGATATTTGCTATTCGTATACCTCTGGCGTATCTTATATTGTAGTATTCGTTCGATATGTTCTGATGTTCCGTTTTAAATCTATTGTACTCAACTGATATATAATGTATACTCGTACTGTAACGGTTATACGATTTTTTATCTCTGAGTTATTGGTATATTTTGATTTTTGACGTCGTCTATTGCTGTTAATGGCCTAATGACCATAAAATTGTTCCTATTCTATTCTAAGAATGTAAATATCATAAGTAACAAATCAACAAAAATCAACTATGCAACCGAAATGAAGCACACGTTGGAGATTGTCCCAGAAAGACATGCAACACGTATTGCACATATCAGAAAATCTCTACCACAAAAGCGAAAATTTCCTTCTCTAAAATTTGCCTTTAGGGATTTTATGATATGGTGCAATGTGTGTTGCATGTCTTTCTTGAATATTTCCACATATTTGGTCTATTTCGGTTGCACAGTTGATTTTTCGCAATTTTTTTAACTTAGGACTTTCTCCATTTTAAAACTGAGATAAGCCTTTTCTTTTTTTCTTTTTTAGAATCGTGAGTACTATCACATTCAAAAATATTTTTGATTCCTTCTGACTCACCCCGTATATTCTTCATAAAAAATATATATATATTTATATCTTGTTTCATTATATCGTATCACGAACACAGATACTGAAGCTGATGCCGTGATCTTTGAAATAGATATCTGTGGAATGATACCAACATACTTGATTCAAATAACTAGAAACTGTATTCGTAAATATGATATATATTAATACTATTAGCCGTATTATCTTGTTGCGTTCATAAGTAAATACATTTTCCGCCCGCAGCTACTTTCTGGAAAATTTACTGAAAAACCCAAAAGTGTAGGGGCAGATGACTGAAACTAATAAAACAAATGAGCATCAAATAAAATATTTTAGTATGATACCTGGTATAACGATACGAGCTGCAAGAACTTCTGGGCGTCATCTGAAGGCGGTGTTTCTCCATTACTGAAGTAAATATGTTCATAGCCTCTAACGGCTAACGTCTCTCTGTAACCAGGAAAGTCATCTGGATTACAGACCCACTTCATCACATGAGTGTCGATGAGATCGACATATTCTGCTCGACCCATAGCTTCAGCCATATCACGTGCTGTCTGGCTAGAAGAATTTCGATCACAAACAAGAGCTGGACCAACTGTAAGAAAAATCACCAGTCATACGTTACATGTTTCAGCTGTAACATATAATACACATCTTATAGTTTCTATAGATTAGTAAAGGTAGAAAAAGAAGAGGTTCCGTACCTTGACTATACTTATCATTTTCAGTTTTACTCTTCCAATACCGAATTTTCTATCAAAAAAATTAAATTTAGTTTATTAATTAAGAGTAAAAGATATTATTTTACTCCTTTTTATTCCATAGAAGGACAAAAATAAAAAGTAACAGTAATAATAATGAACATTACAAGCGCACATGAACATTTGAATTTGAATTTATTTTAAGGCTTTAGACACTCAACATTTGATACAACACTGCTGAACGACAGTGATATGTGACTGTTTCATTAAATTGGACCAACTTTCGTTATGTGTATAGCTCGACACTTTGTGTAATATAGAATAATGCTTCCAAAGTTGAAATGGAGGCAACTTCCGATTTTTCCTGTACACCAAGCCTCTGTAGGTACAGATACCATTAATATTAAAAGAGTGAAAAGTATACGACTGGACCAGGGATCGAATCCGGGACCTTTGAGTCACCGATCACACATCTTCCACTCTTGATGTCGATGTTCTCTCTCGAAACCACATAAGTAGTACCACAACTCCTAGTTGTGCTTGGACTTGGAACGGTAACCCAAATGTCCCGGGTTCGATCCCCGGTCCAGTCACATACTTTTCACTCTATAATATTAATGGTATCTGTACCTACAGAGGCTTGGTGTACAGGAAAAATCGGAAGTTGCCTCCATTTCAACTTTGGAAGTATTTCTTCCGTGTGAAATGATCATCATTATGGGACACAGGAAAGTCCAAGCACAACTAGGTACTGCCCATGTGGTTTCCAGAGAGAACATCGACATCATGAGTGGATGGTGTGTGAATGGGAAACGGGTCGACTGGGGCGCGCAGTGGTAGCGCATTCGGACAATACACCAAAAGGTCCCAGGTTCGATCCCCGGTCCAGTCACATACTTTCCTCTGGAATAACACTGTTTTCTTGCACTTTTCCCAGTAGATCTTTAAGTAAAGAATGTTCTTCTAAACTTACTGACAATACATAACATGGAACTTAAAGAACATAACACATATTCTTTCTTACTTAGCAGTGATATGTCAAGGCAATGCGCACGTGAGTGTTAGATGTTTGTTTACTATTAAATGAGATAATGCAATCATCATTCAATCATACAGAATCGCTGCGTGTACAATCTTCTTAGATGAAAAATGTTTGTTACTGTTTTATTTGTAAAGTGAAAAGTGCAAACACAAGAACAGTATGAGACTGTAAATACTGAATTAAACAATATTTGTGGTAGCAAATTAAAAAAGATGGTTTTAATGTGATACTGGAAATGAAATTCAAAAATTTCAAGAAAAGTTAGGGGAAAGAATTTTAACAATTAACTAGTAATTTCCTAAGATAGCGAATTTTAACAAATTCTAATAAAAATTAATTATATTGAATAAATCATGTTTAATTTACAGATTCCAGCCGGATGAAATTTAATATCAGAAGTTTAGGACTTGAATCTCGCGAGCAAATTCAAGCTTCAAGCCTCAAACCTGGCTTCGTAAAGAACCAACGACTTATTGTTAGGTTAGTTATCCTTGAGACACCGCGTTGCTGCAAGAATTAGGTAAAATGTCGACAGCAAGTTTTCTGAATGACACCATCACAACATATCACAAGCTGTTGCTAAACTGTCTATATGCAAGAAAGACCTTGTGACTCAAAATGTTGTCGTTGGCAGCTTTCTTGGAGTGAAATACACAACGTACGACGTGGTCGAGAATAGAAGGTTATTGAGATCAGTAAAGATAGGATCTCATTACGATGGTTACATAGAAGTACTAACATTATTCGGATACCTATCATCGCTTACTGGACCTCAACTTCACTTAACAATAATTAATAACGTAAAAATCTTTTCTTCATCTTGTTCGCGGATACAGGAATTTTCTTTTTAATTTTATTTATGGTCTTTAGCCATCTGAAGCTCAGGTCGGGATTGGGGACGGCAAAGGATTCGGGAAGGTGTCGGCCAGGGCATATGTGAAGGTGCCATTTTCCTACTGTGACTAAGGGAAAATCCTCGAAAAAGCTCCGGATGGTCGATCCACAACCTCCCGAATACTAATAGTTGAAAATTGTGCATTTATTAATTATGATAACAGCCTGCTCTGACACAAGATAATGATGTGGTCCTTACAATGTTGTAATTTTAGTTGTTACCAGTAGCCTGAGATCGAACCAGGGACTCTTTGATTGCAAAGGGGCAACCGAAACTACTCTTTCTAACAGTGTCTCTAGTACCAATAGCACAACATGAAATGTAACAATTGTCTTGTAAAGCTGACATACAAAGTGACAATCGTATAGAAATAAATCTTTAATTTAATTACGAAACACGCGTTTATTACCTGTGTCTATAATAGCTGACACAGCCTCTAAGGCCACTGAATTCTGGATTGCAGTATGAAGGATATTAAGGCCCCTGTACCAAAGCTTTTCGAGGCACAGTGCTTGCGTAGAATTCTTGCTTGGTAAAAGCTTTAGAAGTACTTCTGGTTTCATATCGCTTTGAAGAGACGTAAAAAACACTGGCATATCAGCCTGTTAGGAAGAAATGGCAAACCATAACGTTAACAAATGTTAAAGAAACAACTCGTCAAATATTACATTACAAGGAAAAAAAATATATTACTACTAAATTTCATTTTGAAAATCTCACAAAGACTACATTTTTTTTTCCAGGTTTTTGTTATTTTAAAAAACACAGGAAATAAACTACATACTAATTTTGTAATCTGAAGATTTTTGGTTACATTTTGACATATTAAAAATGTATTAACAACACTATTTACGTTGGGACGCGAATTCAAATGCTTCTACATCTTTGCTCGGCATTTTCCACTTTGTTTCAACATACGAGGTATTTAATTAAAGAGTGTTTGGCTAGGTAAATCCGCGAAGTTAACGACAGAGCTACGGGGTCTGTTTTTTTTTTTTAATAATTTCAGTGCAAAATGGCGCAATTTATGTACCTAAACCTTTCGTACATAAATAAAGACACGAAATAATCAAGTTTTTGCATATCCAGTACAGTTGCAAGCTTACCTTCAACCCTTTCCTCGCTGCCAAGTGAACCAACTTGAAGATAAGCTTAGTATATGGTCGTAGCTATGTTAACTTGCATTTCATTACAAGATGTCTAATTTAGAAAACAAATCGAAAGGGTAAAGAAAACAACGTCAGATTTGTATCTGTTTAAGTAAAACTATGATTAAAATATTTGACAAAATATAATATATGCACACATGTCCCATGCAATTATAACATACTCTTAAATGAGTTAATGAACAAATAAATTCTTATAATTCATGGAACGCAAATTGTACTCATAGACATCGTTCAGATCATTAGAAATGAAAATTCCTAGAAATGTACATTGCATCATCATATACGGAGGTGTGAATTGAAAAGGTACTTACGACAAGTACCGGAAGAATATGAATTGCTTATTTGATCAATTTTTCGGTGGTAGTTATTAGTACATACGTTACAGCCTGACAAAGAAGAGAAAATATCTGTAGCGCTGCAGTGAATTGCTATTAAATATTTAAAACAAAGCAAAATACTTACTGTTTAGGTGGTTTAAAAAAAAAAAAAACTTATTTCCTAGTAGTCATTTCGAAAAGGACATTTTCGTTCGCTACAGAAAGTCTAATATCAGCAGTAGTACACCATTTTGCTGCGTACTTTTTCTCTTCGTTGTTGCACTGTCACTTCTATGCTCAACTTTTCCATAGTTCTCACCCAATCATCATCAACCAGGTAAGATACACGTAAATAGTTAAATTGCGAAGGCTCCTTGTGTCCGCCCCCACTTTTCAACATCTGTCAGGACATTTCAAAATCTAAGGGCATTATCAAAATTTTTAGAACCTAGCGCATTAGTACTTGCAAATTACTATAAATTTCAATGGGCAGCAATCTCGAAATCTTGTGCATTGATGAGTAATACGTATACAAAGATTATGACGTCATTACATAATTAGTCTTATTACTCATCAAAGGACAAGATCTCAAGATTGCTTCCGCCTATTGAAGTTCATAATAATTTGCTAGTATTAGTGCGCTAGGTTCTAACGTTTTTCATAATACTCGTAGATTTTGAAATATTAAAAGAAAAAAAAATATTGAAAAGTGTGGGGTGGACGCAAGGAGTCCCTTAATCTCTGCCATATAAAATAAGAAGGCAACAGCGAATGCAGTTTCAAGTCCTTTAGAAAAGTGTATTCTGATTCTATTTTGTTCTATCAAAGAATACGTTTTGGTGCTATCAGGCACTTGATAACTACCACTGCTTGATAAACATAACTTTTGCACATACAAAGGGCGTTCAAAAAGTTTTGCACTATGGGCCATAACTTTTTTAATAGTAGCACCAGGATCATGAAATTGTGTTCTGGAGTTCGAGACAAATTTCCTTCCTCTGCTTTCTGTTCCCTTGTAACCAAAGTGCAGTTACGGCATGAAAAGAACGGTACGCTAAATGTGTCACAGCGGTTGGAGGATACATTGAGTAACTTGCGTATATACATAAAGAACACAAGTACATGCACGCAACATTTCATGATCCTAGTGCTACTATTAAAATAGTTATGGCCTATAGTGCAAAACCTTTTGAACGCTCTTTATAGTTCCACAACCATATTCCACATTCTTACTGGAACTAAAAAAAAAATTCTTGTGTATATGACTTAAACTAATAACACACGCAGATAAGACTCATTAAAATTTACTTTAAGAAGAGGATAAATGTAGCAATTTTGATATTCTAAGAATACCTTCATCAGACGAAAAGCTATATTTTGTCTGGCGATGGTATTTTAGAATACCGAAATAATAATAATATAGAATGTACTTACTCCATCTTCGTCTCTGACATGTGTGAACAGACACACGCCATGTTCACTTAGCTCCTTCACCATTTCTACGTGCTGTTTTCTGACAACGAAATACAGTAGCGGTGCTCCCCGGTGGCTCAATTTTCTCATTTCCAGATTGATTTGCTTCCGAAGCTCAGAATTTAAGAGTTCCCGCATTCCTTGCACATCTTCCGCCAGCGCATAATGCACTAATCTCTGTATTGAAAGAAAAACAAGAACGAGACAAATATACTACCACAGTTTCTAAGCGGAAGAGGGGAATGAATGAAACATGCATACAGAACTAATTAATAAGAACAATTAAAGGAAGCAATGAAGGCACTTACATGAACAGACAAGTTAGCAACTGTTGTGAATGGTGTTCTTGATTAATTAGTGTTTTCAGTATAGTTATTAAATTGTGAGTGTAAGAGGAAGATATTTCCTTACACAAAGACGTTGTAAAAGGCACAGAAAAAAATGGTCGTTACAGTAACCAGAATGAAGCCCAGATTTCCCAGTTGACGGCCAGATATCAAGCTACAAATCTCAGTTAATATAGAGTACAAACAAGTCAGACACAGACCGGCAAATCTCTATATGCCCCACGGCAACCGGCAACTTTCTATATATTCCGTGGCAATCGACAACTCTCTGTGTGCCCCAGTAACCATCAACTCTTTACATAGCTCAAGGCAACCGGTAACTCTCTGTGTGCCCCAGTATTCACCAACTCATTACATGGCTCATGCCAACCGACAACTCTATGTATGCCCCAACAACCATAAACTCATTACATGGCTCATGGCAATCGGTAACTCCCTATATTCCAAATACAACAAAGTGCCAAGCTGCCGGTCTATGTCGAGTCTGTGGCGTACAGTATTCATCGAAATCTCAACGAACTAGCCAATAACTTGGTGTCACATGTCGAAGATCGACACTACACTACCTGCGAAGATTTGAAAAATAAGCGTGCACTAACACAATTGATACAACATTCGACAGGCAAGTGAAAGATCTGGGTTCGAATTTTGCTCATTGCAATTACAATTCTGTTCTGTGCGTTTTTCTACAAGAACTTATTTCAGTTACCTTTGTAAGAATCCCAGGTAACAGCACTATTTCCAACGCAAGGGAGTGGGCATAAACCTCTCTGTCGCTTAACAAGAAATATTTTTTAAAAATCAGAAAAGAAAATAAGCAGATTTGCTGACTCAATGCCAAGATATTGAGAACAGAAAACGAAACTATAGAGCTCAGAGAAAGTGTGAGTTTCAAAAATGTTCTACTGAGAAAATATCACATAAAAACAAACCAAAAGAATGAAGAAATGAAAGAACTAAACTGAACAGAAAGTGAAACAATGGTATTAGTTGTTCTTTCGTAGATAATTCTGGTCCATCCTAACTAGAAATACGGGATTTCTGTATTATACTTTTTCACCGAGCACACATCCCTTACTTTCCATTGACTATTATGATTATTCAGTACCAGAGAAGGAGAATAAATGAATCCTGTTTATTTAGAAACAAGATATTTACATTAGTGAACATTAAAGAGAAACGCATTATGAGTTTCTGTATGATTTACAAAAACTTGCATCTAAATATCTAACTTACATTTTGACTTGTTAAATATTTAAGTTGTACAGATAATTCTCGAATACCGTGTATATTCCAAAGAAAAAGAAAATTACTTGTAATCACAATTTATTATATATTAATGTAAAATGGTAATGTTATTACTTTCGTAAACGTATGTATAATTACGTGTCCGTATCATCTTCGAGATTATTACGTGTTTTTCCCCTTCCCTTTCGCTGGCGTATTTAGGCCCGTCACCAAATTTTACAACAATCCTGAAGAGTTTCAAGACAATTGTTTGAGTACCTCTATTAATTGCTTGCGTGCTTGCCTCGCTGTTTGAACAAACTTCTAGCGATCGTCATGACAACGTAGGTCAGTGATGTCAATGATCCACGAACTTTTCAAACGGCCCTCGTATAATATTTTTGTAACTTTACCATGACTTTTGAGTTCTAATAACTACGGTAAGTTATTTATTTAACCATCTCTAGATACAACCGAACATTTAACAACAACAAGGGAAATGATTTTGAAAGGAATCAAACCTGACCTTATTGAAGGTATCATCACAGCATTTCCCTGAAGTGACAGGGTTAGTTAGGATGGCCGGCACCGAGAATCAAACCCAGTTCCTCCCAATAACAAGTGAAGCACTCTACGATTGTTCTAGATCGTTGGTAAAAATAAACGCATTGACAGAAAACAAATAAAACTAAAGTATATGGAAGAACTTACCATTGTAGGCATTATACTGATGATTAAAGTTATAATAGCTTCATTTCCCGTTTCCACTGCAAGTTCTCGAAGCGTTTTACCGTCTTTAACGAGGTCCGTTTTGCACCAGAGATTCACTAATTTCCTTACATCCGTCACACTCTCAGTAGCTACTGCTTGCCACAATCCAGGTTTATAGATTTGAAATATTTTAAACACTTCTTCGGCGTTCGGAACAACAAAAGAACTCTCGTCCACGCAGTCGCTAGTCCCGCTTTGACAGACGCTAACGTTCTCATCATTTGGAGCAAAATTGTCATTCTCACATTGTATTGTTCGGTATCCCTGAGATTTTGATCTAACTGAGCAATGACCTTTCCTCAATTCATGCAGAACGTCTTCATATATTGCCTGGCCGTTGCGCATGATAAACATATCTGCACCACATTGTAACAGCACTTCACACAACTCTGCATCGCCACGTTTCACAGCATAATGCAATGGTGTTTGACCAGATGTATCCGTCTGATTCACATCTAATCCAATGTTCATCAACATGTATGCAATGTCAAGTCTGCTTTTGGTACTCGATGGTATGGATGTCAAAGTATGCAATGGACTTCTTCCTGTCTGAAAGGAGATAAATTTGAATCAGTCTATGGTTTCAATTAATATACAAATACCAAAGAAAACAATTTCAAAAATTTAAGCGCAGTATTACATGTCTAATACATCAGAGATTAACATGAGCTAGGTACTTTCTTCACAGTATGCGAAAGATATTAAAATTTTGCAGGACTTCACGACGTTGTAGAAATAATATTATAAAATATATTCTGAATTTATTTCTTCAGACTGGGCGCAACGTATAACAAAATTTATATAATAACAATAATTAAAATGGCGAGGTACAGCGACTTTGCTAAATAATATTCCACAATGTTAAATTTGCTACCTTTTTAAATGTCAGGTTAAACGCTGATAATCATACATAATAATACATAAATTACTGTAAACAAAACTTCCAGTCCTCATGGGTACAGTACCAGAAGAAAACTCAGTTTCACAGACAGACATATTATCATGATTCCGAGAGTGTATTAAGTATTAAGGCTAATGTAAAGCAACGATCTCCAACAAAAGATGGCAGCACTACCTCCGTATATGTCTAAGGTATTTTTATCGTTGAACGAAATTTCCTTGCTGCTCCTACAAATTCAAACTTCGAGAGTTCTAATTTTCAGGGAAGAAAGTTCATAACGAATTCAAGAGTTCGATCAATGCCGATTTTTTTTATTTTCTCTTGTGTTTATTGTTGAAATAGCTTCATTGTTAAAGGTTTAGATATTCAGAATAACAATCATGCGATTTCAACAATAAAAACAAAATAAAAAATCGCCATTTGATCGAACTCCTGAATTGGTTATGAACTTTCTTCCCTGAAAGTTAGAACTTTCTAGGCTTGAATGGGTAGGAGCAGCATTGAAATTTCGTGCAACGATAAAAGTACATTAGACACATACGGAGATAGTGCTGACATCTCTTGTCGTACATCTTGGCTTTACATTGTCCTTCAATGGATGATTAATAAATAGAAATAGAAATAGCAATAGTGTTGCCTTAGATATTTTCCAATTGTATCGAGTGGAATAGAATTAGTTTTTCGGAGTACAAAAATATTCTTGCCGAAAAGAGAAGTTTCAAGTTTGAAAATTTAAGACATCAAGTGCGGTCGTAAAGGGGCTCCACAGTCTAGTGGTTATAGCGTTGGACTCATGTCCGCGTGGTCCCGGGTTCAATTCCCGGCTGGAGCACCCTACTTTTCGGCCTCCACCTAGCGTCGTGGGCAAACTGGGGAGTCACGTGAATAAAGACGTGACGACCACTTGGTCTAAAAATGCCTTCGATACGTCTGTTCGTGATTAAGGTGACGCGCAGTGCTGACCCCACGGCTGTCACTCAGGTGGACGCAGTTCCACCAACCGCGGACCGTTGAGGCAGGCTCAGAACCTTTCGGTCTGTAACGCCACTGGTTATTTATTATTAAGTGCGGTCGTAATCAATCGTGTGCTATCTCGATATGTAAATAGTGTTGGTTTCCTTTCATTAATAAAAAAAAAGATGTATTCGAAATAAGTGTTGTCCTAAGCAAGTGTATCTGAGTATGTGAAAAGTGCATTTCAGGTGGAAGTAAAAAACAAAACAAAAAAAAAAACAGGAATTTTTACTATGTAAAATCATATGAGCTAAATAAAAATTCATATCTGTAAATATGAAGAGTTTTACAGTAATTGGAATAATGCATTTACAATAAGCTAAGGTGTTTTCGAAATTGCAAGTTGTTTCATTTTAGTGCATAACTATCTCATAGATAGCCCTATACCTGATTTTATTTTTCAAGATGGATGAAAATATATGGATTGATATGATCAGATAACTTATATAAGGTTAATACAGAATGCAATGGAGAATGTTTCCGTGTAGTGAAATACATTAATTAAATGCTGGTATGGGTAAACGCAAAATTCAGTTCAAGGGTACAAAAAGAAAAATTAACACAATTAGTACAATTTTCTCTCTCCCAGTACACTGTTAATGCAGGGTGAATTGGCCTCCTTATCTTCAGTGGAAGAAATTCCCCAGTTTTCCCACGATTTCGCATCCTGCTTCTGATTCAGCCCAGATAGAGCTATATTTTTCTTCAAGATCTTAACTTGGAAGCAGGGCTGCGGAATTAGAGCAAATTCTTGTTTTGATGTCATGAATCACCTCCCGCAGTTTGTCGGTGTAGTTCATAAACACCCTGTATATTTTCCATGAAAGAGAGGCACTGCATTTCAACGGTTATAAGGAAGTCTCACGTTGTTAACAAAGAAACGTCTATTTAAATGGACTTATGACCAGATGCGCTCGTTGATGTGTGATAGTTTGTAATTATCAAGCGTCCACCTTTATGAACAGAATCAACATGTATTTCATTTATAAATAATATTTGCAAAGCGACTTCTGAAATGCCACATATGTACCGAATTTCAAGTTTGTAACAGGCATTTTGTCACGATTTTGAAACTGATGATGTATGAGGGAAATTGGATAAGTCTAAATTCATGTTTTTACAATTTAAATTTTATTTATACAAAAAAAAAGTAAATTTCTTGGAGTGTGCCTACGACAAAACCCCTATTTGGAAGCTATTATTATTATTAATAATTTAATTACGTGTTGCCAAACAGTTGTTAGGATCTCCCAAAGTGACAATGAAACGACAGAGCTCTAGAGAATGATATCTCGCCACAAGTAAATATATTTAATCTGCTCATGGTTAACACTGTTCCAAACTGAAACATTATAGTGGAATTCACTTCATATATTGCCAATTAGGGGCTGAAGAGGCAAAGGCCCCTTCCCCGGCAAACACCCTTCCAGGCAGGGAGATTATATTTATTAAAGGTCTCATCCTAACACATGGCTGATGACAGGAAGATCCTAGAAAAGCTGTGCCAAGATAACCTGCATGAACAAGATACGGATCTCCGTCGCCTCCTTAGTGCTTCTCCGAATTCAGGAACTATCAAATTCAACATATGCAGGTGTTATTAAATGTTTTCACTACGAAAACCTTCGCTCTAAGAATGCATGATATAGAAAGTTATTTATTTTTGCGCATATATGAATAAATTTATAATTAATTGTTTGAATATAAAGGTACAGTAACACTGATTTAACAAGGTAACCAGTGTTGTATTGTTCAGAAAAAAAAAAAAAGTCCCAGATCTCCCTTTACCTGCTCGAGCAAATTTTATGTAGTCGTAAGAGTACTATGCGACGAATTAGGTGTATATGATGGAATTCTATCATAAATGGATATTAAGTATTCCTCACTTCTTTTTTCCTAAGAAATTAGGTAGTCCCAGATTGTAATTACATATAATAACACTGTATCGGATAAATATCAGTTTAAGTTAGCCAAAAATGTAAAACGTACATGAAAAATGCAATTTTCAACATGTGTGGAATTCTTGAAACACAAACTGAACAATGTCTTGAGTAATGAACAAAAAGTAAATAAGCTAAAAGTACATGACATTCTTTAGTTGCTCCCGCGTTGGAGAGAGCACATGGAGTCAGTGTTAATTACCAAGTGCTTTCTGTATAATGAAAAAATGTAACCGGACTTTAACTAACCCGTCTTCGTTTCTCGACATTCTGTCCTTGATTTTTGTAGCAAAATACGTGTCATTCAAATCACGAAGTGACACCACTACTATTCCTTTGCATGCCACTATGTTTATACCTGATGACAAACTCGAGTGTGTATTTAACGAAATAATAATGATACATAACTTTGCGTAATACTTTTTTAGATTTCTGGCTGCCACTAGGTGTTTTTAGAAGTGGCTGTGTAAATTACTTGCAAAAGAATGAGTGGTATAAAGCGTACATAAAGCAAAATATAACCCAATAACTGGCTGACTTAAACTGAACTTTATCCGAAGCTTTGCCACTTCTCTGTCAAAGTGTTGATTGTAAAGTTAGTCAAGCACTGTTTCTGTTTCTCCTGCCATGTTTATCGTATCAAATCCATTAGGGTGCGGTTCCGAAGTTGGTGGACACTTTTTGCAATATATATATATATATATATATGAGCTCCTGTGTAGCCTAGTCGGTAGCGCGCTCGACTTCAGTGCGAGCGGTCCCGGGTTCGATTCGCGGTGGGGATTCAAAAATGTCGGTGTTGACCCAGCATCGTGAGGACAATTGGGGAGCTGCTGTGAATAAAATACAGTGGCGATCACAGTGAGAGCTTCGGCTCTCCTCTCCCAACCCGTCTGGTCAGCGTGGGAGCAGTAGACCAACTCCTCCCTTCTGGGAGAGGCCTCATCCACTAGTGGATTGAATATGGCTGTGATTTATTATTATTATTTATATATATAGGAGGAATGAGATATTTGTACGACTTGGAAACATAAGGTGAGCGTTAAAGGAGGTAAAGGAGAGTGAATAAACTAACGAGTGTTTGTTAGCGTCAATTATTACATTCTTGGGGCGAAGGGGGCGTGAGAGTGATGAGCATCGTATGCCTTTAATTAGTCCCCCTTCGCTCGCTCGAGATACTGTCCACGTTTTTTTTTGTGACAAAATACGTCATTCATAACACGAAGTGTTACAATTGGTATTCCTCCGCTTGATGCTCTTTTTCAACAAGAGTGCGTATTTAATGAAATAATAATACCACATGGATTTTCTTAACACCATTTTGGATTGCTGGTTGGGATTAACTATAGTAGTGACGGACCAATTTTTAGAAATTTACAGGATGAATTGAGATAATTGTGTGATGTTTGCGAGTAATAGGGACGAAAATAGAAATGTGGGTAACATTATAAGTGAATAGTAATATCGTCGTAGTGTATTTTTAAGATGTTTTAGGACGCACTGCATGTTGTGGCGGAAGGAACTATTTTGCGTAGAGTTACATTTGTTGTCATGTGTAAGGCGGGAAGGCAGTGTTGAAATGGCGCGTATTTGTTATGGTTATGACATTTCTTGCGTTAGTGTTATTGAATTGTATAGAAATGTCGAGGGAAAGTACATTTTTAAGGTTATGTAGCGGAGTATGTATATAAGAAAAGGAAAAGGCCCCGAAACAATTGTACACGACTTTCTAATGGCAATTGGGAGAGTTAACACGCCAGTGTGCTGAAAGTAAGTGTCAAAATATATTTTGTAAAGATACATGACCGCACCTAACCTTACCTAACCTCCACGTTCATATGATCAGTAATTTAAGATAATTTACGAAAAATGCAAAGAAGGAATTATTAATGATAAATGTGAACATAAAAATATTTTTTGTAAAGATACATGACCGCACCTAAGTTCGTATGGTCACAAATTTAAGATAATCTACGAAAAGTACAAGAAAACAATTGAATAAACCTCTCGCCTCCCATGAACACGTAATTGTGTTTTATTTTTGTTCGGTTTTCGTGATTTTAAAATTGGTACGTCACTACTATAGTAAAGCCGCTGGTTGTCCCTAGGTGTTTATAGAACTGCCTGTAACCGGAAATAAATAAAAAACTAATAAGAATTGAAAAGTTTTGATTAAAACAACATAAACTCGATGTTCGAATGTCTACCAACTACGGAACTGTAGCCATTTATTGGTACAAGTATTCTTTCTATTTGTGTAATTTATTATGACCTTTTCCCCATAAGCACTTATTGATTTGATCAGGCAATTGTAGTAAATTATTTATTATTACTATTATTAAGTTTGTTTATAATATGCCCTTGCACTTTACCATAATATGATATTATCTGCTGTGAGAAATTGTAATTTAACGTAAAATACGTGAAACACACACAGATCATATTACCTTTCCGCATCCATCTACGGTGATTCCAGTACATCTCCATTCATCCAACAAAAATCTCACTCTTTTCGAATCAAGAGAAAGAATCGCATCTTCAAGCTGCGTTGCCTGTTGTGATGTAACCTGCATGTCCTTTGTGTATGTCGGGCTAGTATACGCTACAGGATCTATACTTCTAGATGATTTCTTTGACACCCGATTAAATGCATGCGTCGATTCAATTCACCAATGTCTTTCCATTAATAATTTAACACACTGTTAATGCGAGGACTTCGTCTTAGTGTGTTCTTGTATAACATACAGTGCCTTTGTTTCATAAGAGCACTTCTGAGCATTTGCAATGCGGACTCCCAATGGAATTTCACATGCGCAGCGCAACGCCCTTTGTGTTTATGTCTGTTATCTTTTTTCTGTCACCGTACACACAAACTAGTGAAGAATGCAGACATCCATTCTAGAAGAGCTAAAGATAACTTTTCATCTAATAAATAACACGTAGAATTGCTTTGTATTCAAAATGTCAAAAGGACGTGGGTATAACACAATAAATTTTTTCTTATATATTTTGAAATTTGAATACTAGCTCAAATAAAATAATAGAGAAATAATGATTTTCTTACTAACGCACTTCGGGGTGCGAACCCCTTGAAATTACGAGTTTTGTATATAAAAAAAGTATATTTTAGGCGTAATTATGTATATTTATGTAAGTTTCATACTGGGACATTTTGGACCTTCTGGAAGCTAGGGTTGTCAGGTTTCTAGAATGTCAATACCGCACAGGTCACGAAGGTATAGCTAATACTCTGAAATATATTATTGAATTTTGGGCATATAATTAACAATATAATATTTAAGTTTGCATACACCATATTTCACTACTTTTTACATTAAAATCCAAAACCCGTACCATTTTACTTCATTTTTAGCACTTGCCAATAATGCTGCATCTATCTTAATCAAGTCATAGAATTCCTGACAACTATTTCTATTTGTTAATTATCCATTTGATCAACTATGATCAAAATTAGGTGAAACTTGAATTAATCATTTTATCAGAGTTGCCGAACATTTATTCTTATAATCTCTCTCAAAAAAAAAAAAAAAACTATCTCAACAAATGCGTTTGAACCGTCAACATCAGCATCCTGTATTTGGAACAGCATCTAAAATTCTAAATTAAGTTCGGATGAAAGAAATCACCCGTTTTGAGTTCACACCATAGCTCTGTTTACTTCATCCAGCAACACACAATTCATTCTTATGGGAAGAAAATTCCTTCACAAAAGTCATCCAAATTAAAAGTTGAACAAATCTCGATGAATTTCGAAGTAATAATCATTTCTTCAAAACATGAAAAAATTGACTTTCAAATGTAAAGTCCCTAATTTCTTGAATAAAATATTAGCATCATTCAAGTCATTTATGGAAGCATGAAACGCAATCAGATATAAAGAAGATAAATTTAAAAGAATCAAGTGAAATGGCGAATCGGTAAATGAATAGTTGTAATCATGTCTGAAGTGAACTGTTTTAAATACAGGGGAGGGAAAGGCTTTTAAAAAGGGACAGCATTTTACACAGTAAAATACCGAAAATCCCGCATAATAAAGAATATCTAGCAACTATACCGGAAGCCTGTGGGCCCCTCCCAGAACCAACTTCTAGATACTTGCCTACCTATTATTCACTTCAGTCGCTGAATACCAAGGTCTGTTGACCTCTCGCTTTGCAAGATGAATTTCCTTTTCCTATTGATGTATTATAAAGAAAGTATTCATTACGTAATTTGTCTTTCTATTGTGCATATTAGAAGTATTATTCTGATGTTTTGAATTGAAGACCTGAATTGAAAAACATTCCAAGTCCTTGTTTCGTATTTGCATTTTTTTTTTTGTTCGTCGGTGTCTATATTCCAAGGGCTAGCCACTTGCATAAATATTACATCCTAATCCCACCACAGAAACCCTTTATTAACACAAAATAATTTCCGCTGAATATGATAACATACGAAGACCTTGGACTGTTTCTCGTTCTTCCTGAAAAATATACTCCGGTGGACTTGGGATGTTTTTCAATTCAGGTCTTCAATTGTATTTGAATACAAAGTCATTAGAGGTATTTTTCATTTTCTGTGGTATTTCGTAATTGAATATGATCAATCTTCTTTTGATAATCATTTGTTTTTACCGAACCCAGATTTTTTTTTCCTTTGACATTCTGTCCGTCCATTTCTAACACAGGCAAAGGAAGTAAAGGAAACTAACTTGAGATTTGATTTCACTCTTGTATACTATAGGGGAAGGAGAGGCAAAAGGAGGTGCTTAAGGAAATATCCTTCGTGAAAGCTCTTAGATATACCATAGAAAAATACAAAACAAAATAAATACGTCAGAATATTAATTTTGTAATAGCTGGTACCAAGGCTTTTCCCCAGGGTACCATCTTGGATTTCGCTCAGTAGTCTGGTGAAAGTAAAAAGTTCTTTATGGCAGTACTTCGCCTTAAATGCGTAGCCTGAAAAATCAGTCTATTAACATTTAAAATGAGTATTAACTTAATATTAACACTAGTTATCTCTTGGCATCTGGGAAAAATCGCTGAAAATTACATCAAAGACATCTCGTTCGTAACATGCTCAACCACCTCACTGTTTTCATTCTCATTTTGCTGACAGACGAATTTGATGGCATATTCGCTATTGCTCTGGAGCACCTCTCATGCGCTCGGTAGACCCTACCACTCTTGACCCTCCTTACCCTACGCACTTCCGTAATATTGGACATATCAAAATCGGATTTTCACTATTTTCATCTCAGGTTTTGTCTCTTTTACTTTCACCTCCGATAGCCGTACCATAGACCTCATAATAGATAGACTTAGCACGCTTCCCCATTTCTGTCTGCGCCAAAACTAGTGGTTTTCTGTATAGGAGCACGTTATTTTGAATTCATCCGCTAGGTAGCTCTGACATAACATGGTGAAAAACATACAATCTCGGTAATGTTAGTATTAACTCTGCCAGAGCCTTTTTTCAGTAGAAGACCGGAATATTGGAAAATGGCAACATTGCCCAGACGGCTGGCTGCGCGTATCATGGCGTTTATTTAAGTGCTACGTGCAAATTATCGCTGATATTTTTGGTTTTTTAAATGTTGGTTGAATGATGTTGGAGACTTAAGCAGAAGAGGATCAATTGGAGGTACGTAATGTATTTTAAAAAGTTTAAATAAGCTTTGATATTTTAATGAGATGAGCTATGGAAGACGACAATATGTTAGCCCTATCATTTTTTTCTGATGTAGAAATATGTTTTCGGATATATATTTTGTTGTAAAGTTTGATATTAGAACTATGAGCACTTAAATCTACTATTTACTTAGGTAGCTTTAATTTTGCGAGGCGTAAGTCTGTAAATTTACAAGGAGTATTCATAGGAGTAACAAATAATCTTTATACGCTTTGTACAAGGGGCCGGATTAAATTTGGATGTCCTTTATTTCAGAAGCACAGAAGAATGTATAACAGAAGAAGCTAATATTGACAATCACACATGGTTAAATTAGCATAATATTGCATGCTAACGTAGACTAACACTACCAGTAATACTGCAAATTTGGCTATTTTTGACATAGAGCACTGGAAACAACTCAAAATGCTACGTTTGTTCCCATTGCCAGGAAACTTACTAAAAACGCGTTGAGTATAACCAAAACATGGCCTAACGCGGACGTTAGGATGTGCTCAAAAAGGGGATCTACTGAGTGGAATGACATATAATCCCTTCTCTATTGTATACTTTGACTTAAATCAGTTTCTAATTTTTACCAAAAAAATATTAAAATCACATAATTTAAGATGCATTGCGTTCTATAGAAAGAAGAATAACTACCTTTGTGGTTTAAACATGGGTTTGTACCCTTCATGAGCATATCTTAACTTGCACATTGGGACCTATTTTTCATTATTTCCCACGCGTTTCCTGTCTATAGTATTTTGGAGTCCTTGTCAGTGCTTTATGGCACAAGTGGCTAAACTATAGTGTTGCAAAACTAAACTCAGCTAACCTGACGTGAAGAATCTGGAGACATTTTTCGGGAAAATCCATGCAATTAAAGTGGACAATTTTAAGTGTAAGGGTATGCTTACTTCAATGCGGAATAGAGCGTTACAGAATTGATATGGTCTCCCGTTGTGAAAGCAATCGCATTTTGTCTATCCTAACAGTTATAATAAATAGTGTTGGTTCATATATTTCGTGAACTCAGAAAATAAACTAATTATGATTACAATGAACTATCGAGTGCTTGATATTTTGGAAAAATATTAGACTGGTTGTAACTAGTAACATAGCTCAGAACCTTTCACGATGCATGTGTAAAATTTAACTGGCATTTTATCATCATCCTCGTACGAAGAGGATGGAGCTGAAATCACATGCAACATATTTCATAAAATGTTTTAAACTCAACAGTTTGCGTGCGACTTATTAGAACCCATTCATAAGTTTCCAGTTATAGTTAATACAGCAGTGAGCAGACGACGTACTACATCAGCCGGCAGGCTTCACCTGATGCTGCGTTGCTTCATAGCACCCTCTGGCCTTCTACTGTAGAAAGCTTTAGAGGCTATCTACTGTAGAGATCCCCTTTCCGAATTTGCACTTTATGCTCCGTTACGAAACCTTATTCCGTCGCATGCACCGTCGATGGTTATCCGAATTCCCCCTTCGACGGAGCATTGAAGTGAATGGAGCAACGGAGGACCAGATGGACACTTGACCTTTCGTTCGGTTGCGCGCTGCTGCCATGTTGAAAAGAAAAAAAAAGCGGGATATTGCATGCCAAAATTCCTTCTTCACTTGGGAGTTGGGACGAATGTGTAGAATTGATCACATGTTGCAAGTTTAAAATGAACGACCGTGCCAAAGTATTTGAATGTAAGTATTTTAATAGTTTAAGATTTCATTTCACATTATGTTATCGATATTGTGCCATGCTTGAGTGACATATCTTCATGATCATTGAATAATTTTAACTTCGCAATGTGAAAATATTGTTGGTTGGATTTCTCCAATGGCCTTCCATGTAGATATTAACAGATAAGAGGGTAACATATGAGTAGTTTATTTAAGAATGCTAAGATTAACAACTCTTATAATTATTTGAAGTGTTTTTAGAACTTCAAATACGTAACGCTGTCAAGGCTCACGACTTAGGTGGTTATTCATAGTTCCTGGTATAACATTATTTAGTGATTCATTAGACGCACTATTAGTCACTATTACAATTCGAAATAATCAAATTTAAATACAGTTATCTACGTTTTGTTTATAGGAAAAGCAACCTTGTTCCCACAAGTGTCGCCAACTGTCGTTTCAGTCCATAGTGTCGTAAACTGTAAATTATGCGATATATAGTGTTTTGATCAGTGCGTATACTTATCCTTCTATATTCATTGGTCAACACAATTGTTGGGTGATACTGCGTTTTCTCTAGCCTAGCAGGCACCATTTTAATCGTTCATCTAGTGATTTGTTTCTCTGTGGGGTAAAGAAAGGAACAGTGTATAGTGTTTGAGAACGGGTAGATGCGTGCTTTATGAGATTGTACCTGTGAGAATGTGAACTAGTAACTGAAAAATTGAAGTGACCTCTACCAGGATAGATATACATGTATTTATGAGCAAGAATCCTAACCTAGATAGCACCCAAGTTTTCGCCAAGCTTGTACTAGCCTTGTTTTTCCCGTGCAGTGCTAAACTTACCACATAAAGTGTGTGTGAAAGTTGTAACAAATTTGGGATTACAACTTGAGGCATCAAAGTTTGTTGCAAATTTGGAATTACAAAGTTTGTCTGAGGCGTGATCTATCATATATTCAAAACCGTTAACGTACAAATGAATTGTCTTTATTAGGAACAAGGAATATTTTGCCTGTCTCTCTCTCTCACACACACGCCTTTCTTGAACATGCTAGGTGAAGAATTAATTACAGTACCTGCTCGGGTCGATGACATATTGTTTTAGTCTTTCTTTTACTTATAATAATAATAATAATTATTATTATCTAAGATGAATTGTTACGACTCATTCGGGGAAGAAAGTGTACCATGAAGAGTTTTGACTCGTGGGCATGTCTGCATAAAGAACACTGACAAGCGACAACAGGCAGCTGGTGCATATGGTGTTGTGGCTAACGTCTCAGAAAGCTATTGCGGCGACCCGGGTTCGATTTCCGGGATGGTTTTATTTTTTAAAACAGTGTTCAGTAACTTTTTCTGTGTTTGTACATACAGTACAATATACGCATTTTCAAATTGAATAAACAAAACACTAACCATTGGTTAGTTTAGGATTTTTTGAACCCCTTCGTTCCAGTTAGTAATCCAACAGAAAAAAATCACTTAGTTTATCACTGTAAGGAAAAATCAAGAGTAGTCGAAACTTGGTTTAAACTAGCGTACTATCTGGGAAATTGGTTGCCAGTTTGAGAAATGTTAACGACTCGAACAGTAAAGTACACATCATTACGATACTCTTGAAGTGACTCGCTTCTGAAAAATCAAGAATCAGCCTTCTTCATCGCCCTACTCTAACACAGGATCAATAAACTTTCCCAGTTTTTAATTCAAGTATACACAAATGCTTTTATTCCAGAAACTGTTTTCGCAACATAAAAGGATCACTAGTAAAATGTACTTCGTTCAGCAGAAGAACCCGTGGAGTAATCGGTAGAGTAGCGAACAACAAGATGTAGTTCGAATTGCACTGCAGACTGATTTTATTTTCTAGCTACAGGTTCGATGTTGGTCTACCAACGTTTCTAAAAACAAGGTTTGTAGCAGGTTTGGCGCGCAAAATTTGTAGCAAATTTGCCGTCCATCAACCAGCAAGTTTGCTGCAAGCTTGTAGCAAGTTTGCAGCCTTGCAATGGCAAACTTACTGCAAGTTTACTGTGCTATCTGGGACACTGGAGCACGAAGTAATTGTGGACAACGTACATTGTTGAAAATAACCAACGTAGACATGCTGAATTACACAATATACAGTATAATCACGTCGCGAACAATTAGTAGGAACAACGAAGATTTTGATTTGGAAACAAAGGATGAGTCAGTAAAGCAATCAGTGCTGAAAGAATTTCCGAAACCAATAAGAGTAGTTTTAGTGTCGTTGAGTACAAATAGTTTAAATGTCTGGAGTCCTTCCATCCATCTGTACAATGCCAGCGATTATTTGGATGTGTGACTGGACGCCTTATCTTGATGCAGCTGTCCACATGGTTAGTATCCGCTCCATACATTGTTGTAAATATTCGTCATATGTTCCTGATAATACGCAGCATTGATTTTCATATTGTTGGCAACGCGACGTAGCTTTAATTTCCTCCTGTATCGAAAGCTATCCACAACCATGAAATCTCGTGTATAACTTTCAGTGTACTGACGAACGAAATTGCTTCGTCCTTCTGTACGTAATTACTCGAACCTTTTCACAGTCGGTGAGATAGATCCACGCCTCGTCTACCGTGACTACAGACTTTCACCGACCTCCCACTAGGTGTCTCTGCCGTTGTTTTTTCATTCCACGATATGGCTGTCTTTCAGAGCACGCCCACTTCCCTTATGACTGAGGACTTTTAGTGAATGGCACGGTGGATGGTTGGTTGAAACACACGGAACCGGGTGGCCATAGCACGCTGTATTTGTGGTTTATACAACGCTGTCAATGTATTAATGGCACGCAATATCGGTGGTGTCAGCTTCACTGAAGTGTCTTTCGCACGTGCCTTCATCGGTGATAGTCTCGGGGCGGTCGCGCGGCATATTGTCGCACTGTCCATGGCATTCATAGTGGTGCGTACAACAGCAAATCCGTGTTTGTGGCAATATTTAACTATCCTGGAACAACTGAAGTCTACACTGGGAAGTGCTACAATGTAAACTTTCTCGATTATAAGATGACCATTCGTCCCCTATTTTCGAGGACAGTCCCGGAATAACACTTCCGCCCCCGATTTCAAGAAAATATACAATAATAATATTGACTTAACCCTCAAGTAATATTTTACCAACAAAAAACAGTTCCACTGAGAAAAACTACCGGTCGCCAAATCTTAAACAAGTCACCGGCTTTGGAGGCAAAGAACTATGTCACTGTTCGTCGCACGTCATCCGCATTTTGCAATGTTTTCCCAGAAAGGCAGTTTTGTAGGCTACGAAAAATACAGTCTGTTGGTGCAAGATATGGTGAAAACGCCGGATGAGGAAGTTTCTCCCAGCCACATTCCTCGATCTTAGCACAGGTCCTTCTTGCCGTGTGTGGTTGCGTGTTATCCCCGTGGACATACCCTTGCGTTTAACCAGAGCAGCACGTTTCTCCAACAATGCAGTCGTTTGGCGCTCAAGAAACTTTGGTAAACTTTATTTTTATATGGCCCAGCCTAGTAACTGAGGCGCTCAAGATTCTGACAGTAGACATCTGTATTGATGATCTGGTTACGTGGCAAGAGCTCAAAATGGATTATCCCACCAAACACTCAACATCACTTTGCAGGGGTAGAGATACTGTTTTGGCAGTTCCATGCGGCTCCTTTTAGGTACCCACTGCCGTTTACGTGTAATGTTATGGCAGAGGACCCACTTTTCAGCCCCTATCACCATTTTCCACAAATGGCTCACGTATGTGACAGGTGAGCAGGGAACTGCATGTCAACTCGATGCTGCTTCTGTTGAGGCGTTAACGCAGGGGATATCAATTTTCCGAGTTTCGACACGTCCCCAAGGTTCTGCAGAAGACGATCGAATGGATATGGAGTTCGTTGGCCAGTTCAAAAATATGCATTGGATTTTGCCTCCACCGTTTATAGCATCGTCGTCCAGCTGCGCATGTCTCTTTTCTCGTGGATTATCGGTGAGGCTGGTGCCCCAGTGTCTGTCTTTGTCACGAGTTCGGAGATCTTGGAGGATACTTATGAATAATTCTGTATTTTTCAATTTCAGTTAAACAAAATGCAATTGCACGCTTTTCATACGCTAGAATCGTAAATTTGATATAAGACATTTGTAAATATTTGCACTATTATTTTGTTCTTAATTATCTTACCTCTCCTTTTTGAACCTTTCTTTCAACACTTCCGTCTGCAAACACTAAGTGGGGAGTATTTTGTAATCATCAAATATTTGATGTCTTCATTGTACCTAATTGTCATGGCAGTTCTACCTTGATCTTACTTTTGACACTGACCAAATTTACTATACTTCTTCACTTAGTTCAATATAACGCAACTACCACCTCAGATTTCATGGTAATTACATCTTGGATTGATTTCACATTTATTCCTTCTTCCTAAGCTCAGAATTTGTTAACAGGAGAAATATTTGAGAATTTACGAATTAAGGAATCATGTAACAAGTGCAGAACAGGAAATAGGGAATTTTCGTGAATAGGACGGTGTCGTTTTATTGATCAATCCTGCACGTTTTTCGATGCAGCTAATGCAAATTACGTGTTCGCAAGCCAGTGTGGACACACTTTAGACCAAGAATGTTTATAGCTATCTCATGCCTAGCGACAGAGTGAAGCCAAAAAACAACTGAGCATCGAACAAGGTGACGCACCTGATTGGTTAACAGTCAACTGCGGAGCTTTCTGCTATCTTTGTTAGCCGAAAACCATGTTTTTGATTGGAGTAAGCTCTGACGTTTGGCTTTATGTTGTTTTCGAAATCGCATATATTCTATTAGAACATTGTTGCTTTAGATACACAAAATAATTTTTCCCCATTTCGCCATGGTGTCGGGCTCGGACAGATATTTGTCGGCATGCTTTAATCGGGAAGCACATTCCTACATACTAAATGCTGAGCACATACGGTTAATCTGTTTGGGGATGTTATTTTGAAATAAATAAACTAAATTTTCTAGTGAACTAAGTTGAAATATGCTTCTTACATTCAAGAAAAAAGAAATCAAAAGTTTACCGAAGCTGTTTCGTTGCTCTGACTACATGACACCCTCGTTGCAGAACCAAATAATTTGAGGCAAAAATCCGAATGTCCGATAATGCATTGTATGGAATCAGTTTTAGAAGTTGGATAATCCGAATCATGGAGAAAATTACGACGGATATTTTAAATCTGGACAAACAGCCCATCATGTATCCGGATATATTTGTATATGTATTTTTCCTATTTAATCTATTAGCGGGAAGTTTCTCTCGTATGCTGCAAATCGTGAAGTATTAATGTTCGTCACGAACAGGAAAGGTTCATTTCGACTCGACCATTTAAATTTTGCTATAGAACATACTGCAAAGAGGTTAGGAGTTCCAACTCCTGTTTCTCCATCTTGAAGTCCCTGCCACTTTTCTCTTCCATAATTTTTCTACAATGTTATATAATAATCACGTTCTTGTACCATAATAAAAGAGGTACATTATCATAAGAGCAATCACTGAAGAATACACAGGCAGAACGAATACCCAGCCCCGTTCTCTACTAGTGAAGGACACTGAGTTTTGAGATTACTGGTTCAATTCTGCTTACACCCTCCCTCCTGTATCATATGAAGAATCTTCGAATGTTACCTACAAGAGAGATTTCTGCCCATGAGCAACGGGCTTCATATTTCTGTAATTTTAATACATATCCGACATTATTTATTCTGAAAGTGTCTATACATATATAGTTTCAAGTCTGGAAAAGGCAGGGTTGGAATGAAAATACAGAATACTGTTCGTTATTTTTTATTACATTGTTGTTGTTTTTTTCACTGGGAAAGTATTCACATGATAGAAAAATAATTTTCTCTTACTATCATTCAATTCATACTTCAATAATAAATGCATTTAACCTTATGAAATGGAATATATTCCAATTCTTCAGCATGAGCTCGGCGGTAGTCCCACAGGAAATGATCAATCACAATAGAATTACAAGTAAGAGACTTCAGTTCGGAATCGGTCTCCGCCAATTTTCTAATTTCTTCAGCCACTAATTCCACTGCATGAATCGAACATCCACGAATTTCTATTTCTTCATCGCTGCCATTTTGTAGAATCGTATCTGTAAAAAAACAAGAAAACAAAATGACCTTGCTTGTTTTTAGCTATGTTACTCAACTCAGAAAATATCAAACAAGAGAAAACTATGCTCAGGAGTCCTTTGTTATAATGTGTTCTAAAACTTCGATGTCATTTGTTAGATCATCCATTTTATTTTGGTGGTTTCCGCTACCACGTATTATTTAAGCTAATTCATTTGAATTTATTTATGGCCTTTGCGCAACTATAGCTTAGGCCGAGATGGAGTAAGGGAAATATTTGACGAGGGTCTAAGTTGAAAGTGCCAACCCGACATTTGCCTGGTATGAAAGGAAAAATCCTGGAAATATCTGTCATGATAGTCCGCAGCTAGTATCGAACCCACGACTTTTTTTTTCCTCGAACGTTCATTCTATACGTATCTGAACAGGAGAGAACGCCCACAAATGCCACAACGGATTTAACAACATTTGGTGTTACTCGAAATTCATTTAATTACTCTATTTCTAGTGCTAATTGCAGCTACGCAAATAAATTTCAAAGTTATGAAATTGTATTTCTTTTATACGAATTACAATTCTCAAATTCGGTCACAGTTGTGTGTGCCACTGTCCAATCTTGTTTATTATTTTAATTACAAGGAAAATAAAAACTTGTTTATTGAATACTTGTGCCTTTTACTGTATGCATGTGTACTACCTTTGCAAAGTACAATTCGTACAAATTAATGAAAAGAAAATATTTCACTTGTGCTAAACGGTGTTTTCAGTTTTATCCAACATATAAAAATACGACTATGGTTTTTGCGTGGTGTGTATACCATCACTCCCTCGTGCTGTCAACCACGCCGAGTGTGTTCTTCTTGCTTGCTGCTGTCATCAACATTGCAGAAAATGAGGAACGGAATGTTAAGTGACTCAGTGATTGCTGTCAATATTTTGAACGTCCTGCCAAAATGAATCAGTTTATTAAAAGTACTGCGTCTATGCTGAACATCAGAGTCTGTCGGAACGACTTTGGTTTCCCGTTATATCATTTGTTTCTTCTTTCAAATATGCTGATTTTGTGTGTGTGTATATATTCGTGATTGCAAGTGAAGGATACCAATCCTCTCGATAGCACTGATTGATTGAATTGTTGTTAACGTCGCAAATGAGATGGTAAGTATCCAAGGACGGGACGTCCAGTTTCTGGTGAAGTGGGCTTCAAACCACTCCGTTAAATGGACCTTTGTGAAATAACACACTAGTAATAAATTAGAGAGAACAGTTCTACTAATGTATTTATATAAGCTGCAATTCTCCAGGTTAAAAATTATATAGTTTTATATTTTGAACTTGTAAAAGTAACCAATGGTGGTTAAGGCTCCTGCTTTGTACAAAACAGAAAACCGCTCTAAATACTGAATACGAAGAGCTACAGAATATTTTATGGATTGTGCTTTGGCCTTTAGCAGCTCCAAATTCAAAACACTTAACCTCTAGCTCTTCAAATAAGTTCAGGTTTGGAAAAATGGTGGTACTGAGGTCACGATTAATATTTATGTATCTGGCTATATACATGTATAATGAAAATATTTCTATGTTTCATAGTAAGTATGTTGAGCTTCCCGTTCCAAAATCAATTAAAATAGATGCACTAATTAATCTAAGTATATTTAATTTCCATTTTAAGAGTAGAACTACAAGTCCCCCTTTGCCTGCAACCTTGTAACAATTACAGCCTTTTACCTTGAAGCGTTAAAAAATGTTTATTATTAGTTTAAAAAAAAAAATACCACACACATTTTAGACCTGGAGTGTTGTTCACAACCCGCGCCTCGCGAAGCTCTGAAGTTGAATATCTTTGAGAACTTCCAAGAACTTTCGTTTCAGTGCTGTCGTGCCGAGCGAAAGGAGTGGTATTTTTCTTCGAGCGAAGGTAAACGACAAACAAAATATCAGAGAATTAAAGTCTCACTTGAAAAGATTATCAAAGAAGATGTGACTGTTTCTTGGACTGTAAGCTGCTCTTCAGAGATTCTTGTCGGAGAAGACAAGAACGTACATGGGATCTTGTAAAGAATTAAAAGCTTTATAGCTACCATCGTTAGGATTTATTAAGTTTTCTTAATTTTGGAATATAGTTAGGACAGGATTAATTGATGCAGGTAATTTACTTGTGCGAGATAGAAGCAATTATATATATATATGTTTGAATGCTAAATGTGCAGTCGATGCCGTGGTATGGGTCAAAGTAGGGTTTGCCTTAAGTGGCAAGGTCGTAACAGTTCCAAGAGACAGACTGACTTTGAAATGTTGGATGATAGGATTACTTGGTGAAGTTGGCGTGTCCCTGTAGACCTGCATTGTTTGATTTACGTGGTAGACAGACCTCTTGTCTGTATCCTGCGTGGTTGCGCCGCACCTCTACGGCGTTACTAGAACGATGGTAATCGGACAGTTACACCTTAAGTGCTACATAAAAGCTTGAATGCTTTATACTGTCAAAATAATAGTTCATGAATAACATTTTTGTGATGTTCAACATAGTCCAGAAACTAAAGTAGATCGGACAACGTTATTAGTGCACAGAATTTAGAGCTGCGGCCTGGAAAGCTCTTGTGGCCCGCCGACGGTAAAAGGTTTTAAGTCCCAATCTTGAAAAGAAAAAAAAAGACAAGCTAACATTTATTATTAATAATTCATTGAGAACTTACCTGACTTCAGTTTATCCATTAATGCATCGCTGTATTTCATTGCACCATAATGCACCAATACTTGAGGAATTCTGAAAAAACAAAACAGAAATCAATATGATAATGCACTCACTATGTCTACCGAATTTACAGGAGCAAACTTCATGGTTTTTCATTATCATCTTGAAGAGCTTCTTAATTCTCACCGACTTTTATGATATAAGAAATAAAGAGCAGAAAAGTACACACATAGCATAATATTTAGTTACAACACACAGTAAGTTTTTACAATAATTATAATATTTATACAATTAACATCGTTGTGGATGCGCGAATAGGTGACAGGAAGGATACCATGAATTCTTCAACGTAATATTACGTTTAATTAAGGAGTCATTCGGGTTTTACCTAAGTATTTTTTTAAATGGCTAACACTGTTGCTCTATATCACCACTACTCTCTGCCTTATTATGTGACAAAGCCTTTAACGAAACGTTGCCACCTTTCCAGGTGTACAAGATCTGTCCAATAAGTATCGGGGCTGAATTTTTCCTGCCGATGGGAAGGGGTGGGGAATATTACGTGAGCTAGGACCCAGCTCAGTTGCCTCCGAGGTTCTGGTGTATGTAGATCGCGCCTGAAGTGAAAGTGTTTGATTGCTCTCGTCGAGAGTCAAGATGCAGCGAAACATCGAGCAGCGTTGAGCCATAAATTTTGCGTTAAACTGAACAAATCTGATACGGAGACTTTTGATATGATCCGTGAGGCTTACCAGGACGAGGCCATGTCCAGAATGCGGGGTTTCATTTACATAAAAAATTCAAAGATGACCGGGAAGACGTCGAAGACCAACCACGCGCTGGACGTCCGACATCAATCCGAATCGCTGGGAATATGGCCAAAGTGCGAGAACTTTTGAACTACGATCGCCGGTTAAGTATTTGTTTGATAGCACAGGAGTTACATTTATTGAAATCCACTGTGCATTCAATTGTGACCGAAGATTTGCAAATGCGGAAGGTGTGCGCGAAGTTGGTGCCGAAGGTTTTGTCAGACGAGCAGAATCAACACCGTGTGACGATTTGTCGTGAACTGTTTGAACGTTTGGAGACCGATGCAAATCTTTTGGACCAACGGAGTCTGAAAGAACATGGTTTAGGAACGATTAAGGCGGTGGAAGCGGCTTCGACGGGGTGCCTGAACAGCCTTTCGGTTGCTGATTTCCAAGGGGTGTATGAAAACTGAAATAAGCGCTGGCAGCGGTGTAATATTTAGGATATTAACTCAATGTACATATATCTTCAATACATTTCTTGTTATGACTTCAGTCCCGATACTTTTGAACAGACCCTGTATATGGAGTAACCGTATACTTGCCTGCATCTCCTATATCTTCTATCGACCATTTGTAGGGTCTATGCTACATCTGGTTGTAATTTTTTGTGAGAGACTCAAGCACTGGTCATGCGAATAACCGTTTGTAGTGTCCTCGCTACACATTTTTTCTTCGACAAATTGTGCTATTGGAGCCAGTGTTGGGGACGTTACTTTTAAAATGTAACGCGTTACAAGTTACTTTACCCACTGTCAAAAAGTAACACGTTATCAGTTACTTTACTCGCTTTCAAAAGTAGCGCATTACGTTACTTAATAAGTAACGCGTTACTTTGGCACCGGTTCTTGCATCTTTTGTATTGGTACTGTGGAAAGAAAACTGATGGCTAATTAAATTCCTTTGTTCGCTAATTAAATACAGAGATGCGCTGTCTAAAACTCCCACAAGGTGACTGTCACAGTCCAAACAACAGAACCAAACTGGAAAGGGCAATTTTCTGGAGGGAGGACCTTTGTTTTTCTTTATTTCATTTCAGATATTCATGTAATTGCGAGCGTTCGCAGAAATATCTTTTTCAAGTTGTGCGTTTGTGATATCCTGAAGTTTCTGGGTGTCTATATTTCGTACTTTTCTTAATGACGAATGTCTTAAATACAACAGTAAGCAGACAGGAAAACGAATCGAAATGTGATAATACACATAGCTGAAATATGAGGCTCATCCGTTATAACAACCCCTCTAAAAGACAGATCATATATTTATGTCCAAAACTGTGGAGGGTTATTACTAACGTATGAATTATCTAGATACTATACGATCATTTATTCCACGATATTTTAGAGCTTGCATTGCCCTTTACGTGGTTCTAGTCAATCCTGCTCCACCACTTTTACAGTTCCGCCGGGGTCTATTAAACGGAATGGTTCGCAGCTAACTTTATCAAAAGCTGTAGGTCCCGTCCTTAGAAGCTCCCCAGCTCGTTTAGGACATTAATATCAATTCAATCCACGACTTTTACACTTGTTTCTTGTAAATATTTTCTTTTCTTTTTAACATTTACGTAACTTATACTTGAGAAACCTATCGATGGATCAAAACACACTTTCGACCAAGCTTTGCAGAGGTGTTCAGAAAGAATGGTTAAAAGTGCTTTCGTCCATAAAGACAAGCGGAGTGGCCAAAAGTTTGATTCAAAAGAAGTACTTATGGTGTGATCTAAGTCTGAAAAAACATGTTTATTTGTAAAACGCTTAAAAAAAAAAAAAGGAAAACAAATACACATTAATAAGTACTGGGTGGAATGCACTATCAGTTGGAGGGGAAATTCATCATGGGCGCCATCTTGAATCTTGCTCAATTTTATTTAAATAAGAAGGGGGGTCATGTAACATATCAGTCTGGGCTAGAATTTTACCCGAAATACATTGGTAAAGCTAATTTTGTCATAAATGTACTTTTGAGAGGGATAACGAAATGTAACATTAATATACTTTGTTCGAAAGTCTGGTTCCTTTTGAAACAGTCCAACAAATAAAAATCTTATGCATAAGTAGTGGATGGATAGATGGTCGAAAAAGCGCTATGAACCATTAATAGATTTACTTGTGAAAAGCCGTTGAATGAAAAAGGATGAAATGTTGGCTTGATGTTTTAGTGTTTTATCTGAACCGGACTGGATACCGACTGTCTTTGCATTACTCGAATTTCGATAGCTCGCAATTAGTTTTATGTATTTCTACAAAGGAACAAGCCGTTTAAACCTGGAAGAAATAATCACCGGGTAGCGTGTAGGCTGTTTCTGGGGGGGGGGGGGGGGGGGTTGGATTGTCAGAAATACACAATAATATCTGGTGTAGTAAAAAGTAATCCATTATTTTTGCATGACATTGAAGGCTTGACTTACCATAGTTAGAATGATCCGATTTAGGTCACATATGCGCCGTTTTGTTCGATAACGTGTTACCATTTGGAAGGTAATATCATGATGCCTCTCTCATAGAAGCCCTTGTCCCTATTGGCAAAAAATTGAGACAGTCGATGTTCACAAGCCTCTCTTGACGCGAATTTTTCACCAGCAAACGTGTTCGCCATGGACAGGAACAGATGGTAATCACTCGGTGCCAGGTCCGGACTATAAGGTGGATGCATAAGAACCTCCCAACCAAGCTCCCGGAGCTTCTGGCGAGTCACTATCGATGTGTGTGGCCTGGCGTTGTCCTGGTGGAACACAATGCCTCTCCTATTGGCCAAAGCTGGGCGATTGCTGCCTTCAGACGGTCCAATTGTTGACAGTATAGTTCCGAGTTAAGGGTCTGGCCGTAGGGGAGCAGCTCATAGTAGATAATTCCCTGCCAATCCCACCAAACACACAGCAAAACCTTCCTGGCCGTCAATCCTGGCTTGGGCACCGCGCTTCGACCACGACCGTTTTCGCGTGACTTGTCGTAAGTGATCCACTTTTCATCACCAGTCACCAACAGCTTCAGAAATGGGTCGCTTTTGTTGCGATTCAGCAGCGATTCGCAGATGAAAATTCGGTCCATGAGGTTTTTTGCGTTAACTCGTGTGGCACCCATACTTCAAGCTCTTTGTGTATCCAGCCTTATGCAAATGGTTCCACACGGTTTTTTATGCAATGTTTAGCTCTTGGGCAATCGAAACAGTGCTTACATGACGGTCGGACGCGACAATGTCCATGATTTTACCGACATTTTCGACACTTGGCCTTCCAGTGCGTGGTACATCTTTGACGTCAAAATTACCGGCACGGAATCGACGAAACCAAAATTGCGCGTGATTGGCTGTTACAGTATCAGGACCATAAACACTATTCACATTTGCAGCCGCCTGGCTTGCGTTTTCGCCTTTATCGAAGAAAAACTGTAAAATATAGCGTATTTTCTTTGCTAGTGTCCATTTTGACGCGCGCTCACACAACACTGAGTCAACTCATCACAACTATCTGAACAGTGTTTGTAGTACGCAATCTCATTGTTTGAACGCCATCTCGTTGAACCCGATCGGACTTATACAACGCGAGCTACAGATCACTGAAGCCATCTATTGGGAAAATAATGGATTACTTTTTACACCAGATAATAATAATAATAAAAAAAACGTAGTCTAATTTGCACAATATACGCACAAGAACGTAAGTTACTAGTTGCAAATAGTATTAACAAAAACTTACCTGTAATCTGCGAAAATCGTTACAGTGTCGATGTCAGAGAAATATCCTAAGCCTTCCCCTCTGTAACACGACCAAATATCTGCTACCAGGATCTGAGCTCTCTTATAGATGGACACTGGAAAATAAATTGTGTTAATACTTACTACACGTAGACCTTGTGAATGGTATGATGAAAATTAACAAACAAAACTCACTTATTTATGTTTGCACATTACAACCCAGAAACTTTCTCTCTTCAATTTACTGTTTGACAAACGCGCCTCTTTGATGTGTTGAATTTTATATTTATGGCCTTTGGGAATCTAAGGCTCAGGCCGGGATAGGAGAGGGAAAAGGATGTAGGCCAATCCCGGCACCGATGGGATTGAACCAACGACTTCCCGATTGCTAAGCCAACGTTCTACCACTGAGTTACGGCCGCTCGGTCCATTTGATATGTATTCTTCCTCAATCATATTTTATTCTAGGGGCATTCGAATCTCGATTGCATATGTAAAATTTACCCCTTTTACAAAGCTATTATTTACCCATCTCCTTGCAAGCAAACTTCTATAACCGATAGGTCATTCCAGCTTCCCGCGCAATAGACTACCCTGCCCACCTCTGACGCGCGGGCTCACTGGAAGAAAAGAAGCTTCAAAGCTTAGTGTCTTCTTTCCAAGGTGACACAAGTAATACAGAGCATCAGCATATATTTGTGTCAAATTTCTAAACAATGAGACGCTCAGTGCAATAACACTACTTACAATATTTCAATTCTTGCTAAAGATAAACAAATTCAAAACGAATGGATTGCAAGGTGCAAAGGAAACGATAAAATCTACGTAAACACTGAGAGCTTATTGAAGACAACGAGAAAGGCCTAAGAATTAGATTTAAGAATAAATTACGAAAGGTGCCATTTTCTTTTGGCACACATTCAATCGACGCAAAGATGGAAGGACAAGTGTATTATATAAAGAACATTTCTTTATTTTAAAAATACGATGTCAATATTTTTCTCACTTACTTTCTGTGTATTAGACAAGTAGTTGGGGCTTAAGAAAGATGTAATGGCGCGGTAAGCACCCTTCCGTAGACAAGGATATGGAAGGTAACGTCCATGACCTTGGGTTAGGTACATTCAGTCAATTATAATCTGACCGTACTCTTTAGCAACTCTTAAAAAATTTACGTCCAGAAATTCAGCTATATGGCAACCTCGCAACAGCATGAGTGACCACTGCGCTGGTTTTAATACAATGAGTGTATTAATGCAGTTTTAGAGTACTAATCTTTGTAAAGAAAATAACGTTTGTAAATCTAATCGTGATGTAGTGAAAAGTATGTGAATAAAAGTAATTAGAACTATTTGTTTGTTATTATTGGCCATAAAATTAATTATAATACAGCGATGTTGCTACGTTCGTAATCATTAGCGATGAAGTTTTGCTTATTCCCACTTGAGACGATAAATGCTGTTTTTGAAACTTTTAACAAATTATACAACATGGTTTTCATACGTATAGAATCTAACAAAATAGTAGTCAATAGAAGATTAGCTCATAAAAGCACGAAACACTGTAAATGAAACAAAAATCAGTTTTATATAACTTTTACTTTGCTTTTATTTCTCAGTAAGAGTTAACCTTGAAGCCTGTCTACCTCATATTTTCGTGGTCGTGCGCGCTGCGTCGCGTTCCTTTTCATCTATAAAGCTGGCGACGCGAGTTCGAATCCCGAAGCTTGCTCTTCTTTTCTCACAAAGCTCCGTCATCTATGTTCGTATTGCTTGGACGTAATAGTTTGGTTCCTGTCATTATGCAAATGCGCTAGGAAATTACAATTCTTTCGTTCAGATTGAAAACCGGAACCAATCCTGGCAGTATAGCGGAAGTGTATTCATCTCGTAATAGGGAGATCTTAAGTGCAATCCCCAGAATCGCCCATCCTGATGGAGGTTTCCTCATTGATATCATATACGATCTGAAGGCCAGACCCTTTCCTTCTTCCATGGACAGACAGAAACCAGGGTTGCCAGATTGTACTTATCAAAACATCGGACACCTCACAATAAAAGAGAAGTCTTTCGACCATTAAATTCATACATATAAGTGGTGCTTCTAAAAACCTCAAGAGTCCCTCCGTACTGCCACATGAAGCCAGAATAAGATCCCTTTTAAATAGTATTTCCTATTTCAGCACAACTTCTCTCTTGTCAATGTTCTAAATCTTCAGTTAAGAATTTACTTCCATAAACATTAAATCATTTCACAAATAAAATAAATTAAATTAACTCTACTGAATTGAAATTCTTTACTAGATAAAGATCGCCCTCTGAAAGAAATTTTAATCTGATAGAGCCAAGTTTTCCAAAAAATTTATACAATTTCCCGTCTATTTTTTTGACAAAATTAACATAAAATATTCCGTAGTTACTTTGAAGTAACAATAAGTACCTTAGTGCGACGTCTTATATGTTACACTATGTAAAAACTCTTGTCAACACGTTTCCATACTTCTTAATCATGATTCATGACATAAAACCATATCTTATACACAAGACAAAAAAAGTAAATAAATAAATAAAAATAGATGCGAATATAAGGAAAAAAACAAAGATTAACCTAAATCATATTTATGCTTTTGTCCCTTACAGATTCCAGGTCTATTCCGACGGTGGCGATAAAACTCATCGCCAATATGGATATCATCGTATCTTTATTGGCATTTATGTTATGCGTTGTCTGTCTGGAAATTTCATGACAGGTCTGTATGGTGAAAAATATTTCGAATACAGTTAATTACTTCCCGGAATTAAAATAAATTTTGGAGGTTCTTTACTACAACAAATTCTATTAGTTAGTTTCTAAATGCACCAATATGAATATTTTAAGATAAAACAATTACAGTAATCATAAACTTTTTACCCCTTCTTGTAGACAGTGTTGTTTCATTGTTCTTAATGCTTCGTCTTCAAAACATGGCGAGTCAGGTAACCTTACAGAGATGGGCTGTAACTTTGGATGCTGTGAAGTCCAATGTTTCAATGTAACTTCAGACACCTACAGGAATTTGGTAAGGATGTGAGCTTTACCATGCTGAATTACGGTAATTACATCAACAGTATTCCTAAGAACTATCGAGTGAAGGCAAAACTACTAACTTTTTCCGCATGCTTCAATTTTAATACATGAAGACCTTTTTAATTCTTCTATATGCTTACCTTTCTGACCATTGTAAACAGCTTCATCTCTAAAGCATGAGAAATTATTGACAATCAGCGCCAATAATTTCTGAGCAGAATGATCACATTCCTTGATACAATTCACGAAAGAACCATTGTATTTTTCCAACAAAACTGTCCCAACTTCATGTAAGCATCGAAGTCTCTCTTCAATAAGGGGGCATTCTACATCTGTGTCTGATTTGAGAATATTCTTCAATTCTTCAAGGGTAACTTTGGAATAGAATTTTGGATCAGTAACTGGAATTCCTTTCTGTAAAGAGAAAGAGAACCATGTAGTCAATACACCAATGAATGATCATTCAGTAAAACTGTATGGCAATTTTATAATTAGATTTAAGGTAAAAAACAAATACTTCAAAGGACCCTTGGCTTTTCTATGATACTAGAATTAAGCTTCACCAACTGAGATAAAAAATACTACGGTTTGCTTAAAATGTAACGATGATTCACTTTGAGGAGCACTTTTAACTCCTGCGAACTTTGTTCATTTGCATAGTATCAACACTTGTCAATTTGTATTCACGCAATAGATGACTAACGCTCTGTGGATACGGCTTAATCCTATGACTATCCTTAGCGCTTGGTCAAAGTTTTATTTAATAAAACTTACCCTATCGGCCTTTTTCTGAACATGTATATCCAACCCACATTCTTTTAGCTTCATTTTAGAGCCTGTTAAAGGTTTCCTTGTGTGTAAGTGTAAGTATTTTTATTTATTTTAATCAATTCTTTATTTTATTTACATTTTAGACAGAATCAGCATCTATGGCCTAATCCCGTCTCAACTTTCAGGGAAAGGAATAAAGCTGCTAAAGCGTTTATTTAATTACTATATCGACATTTGCCTCCTGAGACCAAGGAGTAAATATGAAAAAAGCCACTTTCCAAGCTAACCTTTATCACTCAACCACGGCGTCTGTATGTAACTGTTTTCAAAGGCGAGATTCTTTTGTTCGGTTTGCCAGGAAAGCATCCTTTAGAGTTACTCTGTTTCCTTTCTTCTTTTCTCTCTAATTGAAACCAGTTACATCCCCATGAATTCCGTAGTCTGTACGACGATTTAAATAAATAGTTGTGTAAATTAGCAGAACATGCGGGTTGATAATTGAAAACTAACAAAACGAAAGCGACTCTGAGAAATAATGCACTCGTTTAGCATAGCCTTGCACTTCTTGCAGTATACAGGGCACTAGTTGTTTCGATTTTATGAGGATTGTACAACGTTTAAGGAAGTCAAGGACAAGTAGAAGTGAAAATTTTGCTTGTGGTTGTGATTCTAAAAGGCAGGTAATACGAAGTCAGGCGCAGAAGATCATTTCTAGTGTATATATAGTTTTTCGTGTCTTCTGTGAATGAGAGGTAACGCTAGTTGCATCCATTCCGAACAGATCTGTTAGGCTTTTCTTCAGTACCAAGAGGGGAATGTTGAGATGTTACCTTAAATGGGGTCTGGGCTTTCCTTAGACCAGTAAAATGATGATTGAAGACGGCCATACTTCCGAAATGCCAGAAAGCACAAACTCAAAATAATAATTATAGTGCTCAGTGGTACACCATTAAGAGATGCAGGGTAGACAGACAATCTTGCCAGAAAGTTTAATTTCTTAACCACACTAGGGAAATAATGCGATTGAGTGCTAATTGCCACCTGTTTTGGTGCTGATGCCTACGAACCTAACGTAAGCAGCTTCGGATTACCTGACATCCAGAATTTTACGATAGGTTTCTCGTCCATAAAAAAAACAAACAACAACAACAACAAAAAAAAACCTCGGCCTCAAGGCCGGTCTAGAAACGAGTACACATTTAGAAAGAAAATATGACACGTTAATCTACGAAGCTGAAAACAAAAAGCTGACATATCGTGTTACACCTCCTTCGTTCAAACTTAAGATGAAAACAATTCCAATCTCACGGAATATGAATAATGAAGTTTATGGTCTTGATGTTAAGCTAAGAATGTATTGACAATGGTAATACTGCAAAGAGAGTAAGCCAGCGTTATTGTGTTCAATTGAAATTCCTTATTAAAAGCAGAGTAAACTATTGACGGGAGTTTCAAAGATTGAGTAAGAATGTACTGTCGGTGGCGCAGGATGAATTTATCAAAATAATGCCTAATTTTGATTGGTCAATCAATAATCAGGAAATCTTAAGGATTCACATCTGTATGAGTACTTCCATTTCAATTCATCCAGGTAAACTCAATTGTCCCACTGGCTATCTCAGTTCTCTGGGATACTTTTGTTTCCTATATGCAAAATAAAGGGACCTGTATTTTTCTGTTTTCCCAAAAAAAGAATTTTGTCAAGAGGTACAGGCTCCTAAAATAGCTGTCAAGGTCATCAACTAGTATCAAATGTAAAAATTAGTTCTTTCCAAAAATCAATTTCTCAGAGTCTAATTTACGAATTTGCATGAAATGGAAAGCATAATATCTTACCGTGTATAAAAATCATTACTGCTGAATGACTACTTTCCCAAGGAATTATTTGCAATGAGACCAATTTTAATTCGAAATTTCCAGTTTTTGATAATTTTTAACTCGGGTCCTATTAGTCATATTGAGATGCGCTTTTTTTCCATATGACAGATATTACCGAGTTCTATGAGGATCTTATTTTAGTTTTGAACTAAAGTGAGTAATTAGGTTTTCTGCAATTAGGGTTTTCGATAGTTAACATGTGAATGTTTTAGTGATTTTTGTTCGTGAGCTGAAAAGTTAAATACAGGGTGGTTCTCAATCTCCATACCAGGACTTCAATTCAGCTCCTATTGCACGTAGAGCTTCGAAAAAAAAAAATGTACATACCAAAGTGCATATGCAGAATCACATCATGATGTTGCTAAAAGCAGTGATTGCCCATGAATACCTCTACAGGGAGGCAACTTCAAAATTTTAAATAGAAATAGGAAATTTTGCTCACTCTGCAGCAAGTGCTAAATTTTAAACAACTGCTACAGCAAACATTTTTTTATATCTTCTACCGTTTGGCAGTTACAAGAGCTGATTTGGCACGTAACTGTCAACTGTTACAATATCATATGCAAAAATCCGCAACTCAATATGACAAATAGGACCAGAGTTAAAAATTAAAAATATCGGAATCCCCCCCCCCCCCCCCCCCCCAGCCCTTGGATCTACTACTACAATTTGATAAAATGCGAAGAAAAAAACACATGACTACTTGGTTACATCATTACGTGTGTAAGGTCCCACACAATTTCCAAGGTGTTCCTGACCAATTCCGAAAATAATTATGTTGTTTACTTGCATTTTTTATCCACTTTCCATGCCTGCGATAGAAGCAAGTAATCTCGTGACGTGTTTAATTTTAATCGCATTTTATCAAATTCTGAGGAAAAGGTGTTTTAAGTCAATCATGTGGTCCTCGCGACGTGGTATACATGGTGTCTACTAATTTTGTGACTCGAAATTCCCTGATTTTTATTTTTTCAAAATTCCCTAAGTTCTTAGTATAATGGAACATGTAAATACGTGAAAAAAAGAGAGAATTTCTTTAAAATAGAGAATTTTAACACATTTAAAAATGCCGGTCAGTATTGGGAATTGAACCCACGACCTCCGCCTTGCCGGGGCAATGCTTTTACCAACTGTGGACATACCGCCTCATAAATTTCCTGAGATTTTCTTATAAATTATAGATTTCCCTGAGTTTTCCAGGTTTATAAAATTCCCTGGGTATTCCAGGCAACCTGGGTACACCATGGAAGTAACTGAAAGGTCAAACGAGAACTGAGACGGAACAATGCTTATCTTTACCAACAAGGTGGTCATTTACAAACACTAGAAATGGAGACCAATGTTAATATAAAAAAAAACTGACGTGATTCACTGTAAAAATTTGCTACACAACACAAGACAATGAAACAGTGTGGAGCAAATCCGAAAAATAAACACCAGTCAACTCAAACTCTCGAAAGACTAGTTTCGCAACTAGTAAATGAATTTTTGATATGAACAAAAAACATACAAAGTAAAAAACTCAAACCAAAATAATAATGAAATGCACTTCGCGATGGAGTTAGTTCCTAAACAAACAGTAGTTTTCTTTCTTAGTTGTTTAAAAAGAATCTTCTCAAATTCATTGTTTTTTTAAAATCAAATAGAAATGAAATGACGGTTAATAATATGATGCCATTCAGGGATTTTAAAGCTTCTTGGACACACACAGTCTCGCTTCCATTAACGTATTTTCTCAATATTTCTTTAATTGTAGAAAATACAATTAAAATTAAGGAAGTTATGTTAATTTATCTGTAATCCATATTTTATATGTGTACTGTATATATTATATACATAATTAATGTACTGAAATTTCTGACACGTCAACTGGACTAACCACTGATGTGAGGATATGTATGAAGTTTCTCGGCCTGAGCCAAAGTTGCCTCAAGCCAGAGTTAAAAAACAATTAAAAAACAGTTTTTTTGGTTTAAAATAGGTGCTTAGCAAGGGGACAATGTATATTCTGATTATTACCATTAATTGTATTTGTTCTACATGCAGACAGCAATATTTTAATCTGTACTTATTCACAACTCGAATAAATATGAATTTTCTAACTAACTGATGGATTAACATAGATTTTCTGTACTTTTATGATGTGAACCTATATATACTTATATAACTTAATACACATATGATGTGGTCTTCTTCTGCAAAAAAAAAGTTTTATAGGTACTGAAAACATGAGTTTACTCTGCTCTGGTTATCCGATCGTCATCTGATTGAAATCTCTGTCCAGTAAGTCATTTTTTTTTTAACTGCGAATAAGTTGACGGGCAGACACGGGGAAAAAATAAATAATAATGTATTCATTCTTCAATAGCGGCACGGCACGTAGTAGGTCTGTTGGATAATCGTTCTCACCTCTCTGGTTCGAATCCCAGCAGCTCCATGTGGGCTTTGTGTTGGACAAGTATCTTGTGTGTATAGGTTTCTTCATGGTACTTCAATTTCCTCTTCCTCTCCTTCCAACAATTCTATCATCATTCATCTGTTCCTTTCACTCATCTCCATTAACCTACAGTCACAACAGCGGGACGTTAAGCTAGATCAGGGCATTCACTCATTCATTCATGATTACTGAATGAGAAAAATGTTTCTGCAGTAGCGATTATGCATTCTCCATTAGTGTTGACACAGGTTCACTGTTCGATCCCTCGGTAAGGTCATCAGAAATAAGGTTTATCTTCAGACCTACCAAACAAATGATGGAATAGTACCAGCAAAGAAGGGTTAGGACGATACCTTCCCAGTCCTACTTTGCCTCTCTAGGGCAGACCTTTAGTTATTGGTGCACTAACTCTTAACTGGATAAATACTTGTTTTATATAGCTGTATTTTCTTAAACAAAGTATTTTTAAAAAAAATTGTTTAAACCAGCCAACCCTGCCTAAAACAATATTTAAAATAAAAAAATGTATAAAGTTTGGTATCTAAATTGTGTGAGAGTTTGCTAATAAGTAACATTCTAGGGCATTATCATGGAATTACTATCACGCAATGAATGAAGCTCTCCTCCAGAGACGGTGAGTAGATTCTTGTCGTTAGTTGTAATTTGACTACTGCGACATACAGTATTTAAAAAAAAAAAAAAAAAAAAAAAAAAAAAAAAAAAAAAAAAAAAAAGAAGAAGAAGAAACCTTTCAATCATCTGAAAACTTACCAAGAACTAGTAGTACTAAAGAAGATATCGAACACTAGACATAGAAACTATAAAGGTAGGCAAGAAAGTTCTGTCGCTTTTTCACCCACCACCTTCGAACATCGATATGTCACCTAAGACGTACCTGGAAGATCAAAAAATAGTCTCCATCAGCATCGAAGACCTTCTGCCAACGTTCTGGAAGGCCATGGATTCCATCGCGGTAGAACTTGGTGGGCCGTGAAGATAAGAAGAAGGTATCAAGTGCATTTTGCACCTCTACTAGGGATTTGAACTGGCGTTCTCTAAGGTGATTGATGGAACAGGTGAAAATCGGACGGTGCAATGTCCGGGGAGTATGGCGGATGCAATAGTGTTTCCCATCCAAGGCGTAGAATGGTGTCCCGTGTCATCCTAGCCACGTGGGGCTTAGCGTTGTCCTGTAACAGGAGGACCCCTTTGTGACTCCAGAGTTTTGAGTTTTTCTTGAACACGGCTCAACTGTTGACAGTACACAGTTGCATTGATGCTCTGACCAGCACTTCCCGATGCACGATGCCGCAAGCAGTCCACCAAACACACAGGAGGACCTTTTTCTGGTGCAGTGCTGGTTTCGGCTGTTTTGGAACCGGTTCATGGGATGCTAACCAATGATGACGGTGCCGTGGAGCTTCGTACAGGACCCACTTCTCATCACATGTCAACACCCTGTCCAGAAATGGCTCCTTCCTCAGACGAGACAGCAGAGTCTGCTCGCGTTGCCTTCTGGCCCGGAGTCAAATCATGTGGAACCCATCGATCCAACTTATAGTGCTTCCCAAGTTGATGGAGGTGCTGCCGAATGGTTTCTCCACTCACTGAATTGTAGTCAAAGTTCCTCACATGTCTGGCCACTGTTCGCCTCAATTGCTGCCTGAAGATCTTCATTTGGTACCTGTGTTGGTCTTCCTGCACGTGGTGCGTCTTCGAGTGTTTCGTCACCATCCTCAAACTTGGTAAACCACCGCTGCACTGTCCGCGTAGTCACGACACCCTCACCAAAGGCCTGGCATATCTTCCGCCCCGCTGCAGCTGCGTTTGACCCCTAGTTTGAACTCTTACAGCATACACGCCCTTATGACGCTCTGTGGAGGTCCCATGTTCACTTTGTCCTTCCGCACGTTCACGGTGTAACTGAACTGCCACAACCAGGTAGTATGTTGGCTATACCCACACCAACAACTGACCTTCGCCTGATCTCCATTCGCATTCAATTCACGGTGTGAGGGCCAATTGAACACAGACCTCCACAAAATGCGACAAAACTTTCTTAGTTCCCTTTATACTTACACAGGACTATCAAGTATACCCATGAAAGGTTCTCCGCTCTTGAAACACAATAGGGAGATCTTTTAAAACCCCCTTTTTTTGTCCTCAACTGTACATGGATAATAAGAAGTACACAAGTTGCTCGTATAAAGAACAAAAACAAAATAATTACAGGATCACTTCCCTACTTGGCAATTAGTACAACCCCAATTTAGAAATCCCCGCAAACTTTCTGATGTCCCCACGACCTTAGATTTGAGTACTCTTATTGTTTCAAGAAAAAATCTTCAATTATCACCATAACAAGTTCAAATTGTTTTCTCGTCCTTATACCGATGCGTAGTAGACCCACCACCAACAAAATTATTTTTAACTTCATCCAAGGATATCCGAATTCAAGTACTGTAATCTCCATTGAAACAGAGATCGAAACAAAAGGTGAAAAGGGAAGAACACTTACATCTAACGCTCTCCTGATCGCAGCAACAAGACTAAAATAGCCAGTGTACATCTTTCCATGCCAAGCAACCTCCCACTTAGTCTTCCCACCCAAAGTCCAGAAACAAAAGTTGAGTGTGTCGGTGAGGAAAATGAAGTCAGTCGCCGATTTATCATCTTTATTCGGATGAAGTTCATGTTGGGAAAACCCATCAATGGAAAGTGTTTTGTTCTTTAGACGTGACACAACCTACAAGAGAAGAGAAAAGCATACATTAAAAGGGTTACATGTACAGTACATTTTTCACGTTTCAATAAATGACTCTCCCTCTGTTCCAAAATAAATGTCTCACTTAACGCTTGAAATTTATTCTGAAGTATTTGCTCCATTAACATGGTTCGATATTACCAATGTTTAACTTTCAATGTGGCTTCACAGCATTATATGTAATATTACCTGGAAGGTCTCATGAGTACAGCTCTGTTCCAGTTGACTATTATACTCTCAATTCATTTGAATATCAATTTTATTTAAGGCCTTTAGGCATCTAAGGCTCAGGCCGACTCTCAATATATTCTACTTATTTTGTGTCTACTTATTTTGTGACTTAAAATTCCCTGAGCTTTTCCAGGTGATAACTTTTCCCCCAAGTTCCCTGAGTTCTTGGTATACATGTAAAAAATACGCAATTACATTTTTTAATCCGCCAACCCTCGCCCAAGCATCTTGTACATTATTGGCATTTCACAATGAAAAAAAAAGATAATTTCTTTAAAAAAGAGGATTCAGCCGTGGGAATCGAACCCACGACCTCCGTCTTGCTGGGACAGTGCTCTTGCCAACTGTGGACAGGTTCACATTATAAATATTCCTGAGTTTCCCAGACTGATAAAATTTCTTGAGTATTCCAGGGTAGTAGAAACCCTGTATTCAAAGCTGACTTATGCTTCGATTACCTCATCTACGCTTGTTGTAGATATCTGGTGCTGAATTTTCATCTTCAAAACTTTGTGATTACTCCTTCATTTCAATTCATGTTGACCTGTCTTTTGATCAACATTATAACGAGGGCTTCACTTGGTTCCACTATCGGGAGACTCTATAGTGAGGCACTTTAAATGTCTCTGATGCAGCAAGCATGGCACCATCTAAAGATAAAAAACGACATTACGAGAGCTATTTGTCACTTGCAGTTTACGATTACTTGATCTGACATTTTTAAACTTAGACATAATTTTAAAATAACAGAGGGTACACTTTTAAAACAGTATCTAGTTATCTCCCCCCCCCCCTCCTTTCCCAGACGGTAGTGAAATTCTTAGGCTGCCTTATACTGATGTCGAACAAATGTTGTCCTAGTTCCATGTAAAATTGAAGAGCAACTGATGAAATTGAGAAAATTGACTAAATAAAAATGTGCGAAAGCGACATTTATTTTGGAACAGATGCAGTACGACTTAAATCAACTAAATATTTCACCAGGTACTTACTTCACGACAAATTATTACAAAATATGTCCAGGAACTATCTCTGCCATACTGATGCTTATACTATTCAAATGAAAGGCTCTGAAGCAGGGAAAAGTTGCAAGATTACTCAAACAAGGGTACAATTTTTGACATACACTGTACCGCAAACCAGTTCAACACTATTACGCCAAATTAATTTTCTTTCAGAATTTAAGTTGTGTGCTCTCTTGTGACAATCTATGTAACGAAATGCACGGAACGAGTGAATTCTAGGTTAAAATCTATTTACAGGGAATTGACGAGTTGCCCGAGTATTTACGAGGTTTTAATTTAGAGAGAAAAAAAAAAAAAAAATCCCGAACATATTCGAGCTTTTTTTACGTTAAGTGGTTAACTACGAAGTTTTCCAAATCGCTCTTGCACTTAATTTCGACAAAGTTTTTAAAGCAATATGCGATTCTTCTGTAAGGTTCTCCAATTCGACATATTTATTATCCTGGCGATGCTTCACTGAATCAAGTGAAATTACGCGTATTGGGCTGATCATTTTAACAAAATGGATACACAAACTTACTACATTTTGAAAAGACAAATAATTTATTTAAATAAAGTAATTCAATTTTCAGTCAGCAAATTCTGATCTATATTTAACTTAGGATTTCTTTCTTAATTCTGCATAAATAACCCAAATCAACATTTTAAAAAAGGTTCTGTTGGATTGCTGACGTAAGAGATATCACTAAGCTTACGAAGATCTCGGATGGATGTATCAGGAAGCATAAGAAAAAGCAAAATCCACCTCTGATACAATAATCATGTTCTTCAGGATTCCTAACAAACCTAACTGAATTTGATTTATCGACCATAACGAAATAACCTCCCTTCTCCTCCCAATTCGAGTCACTTTGTTCGTTGATGAGAAATGGAGACGTTTAGATATTTCAAGTGCTTGGTTGACAATCACGTTTGTTGACGACACTCAAGATCAAAATACGAAATGTCAAACCGTTCTACTTGTATAAATGCTGATTTGATCCAGAAACCTTCAATTCATTATTTTAAAATCTTCGTTCCACGAATAAGAACTCTTGTCAGAATATATAATTTCTTGTTAACATTCGAAACTCTAATTAGGAACAAGATCAATCATTGATAAAGAGATCGATCAATACCTTTCGTTTCTGCAGAAGTTGCTAACGCTTGTCCAAAATCAAGTGCCTTTTTTTTTTTAATGGATGCACACTTAACTAAGATTAGTATTTCAATAACTATTTAAAATGCGGAGTCGAAATAAATATATACACAAGATGGTAAAATAAAGCAGAAAAAGGCACTTGCATATCACAATTCAAAGACAGTTGTACAAAAACAATAAAAACGCGGCAGGTAACATTTGGTAGAAGAAGGGGAGGACAGGACTGGTGCTAAGGAGCGGCCATAGCTAAATGATTGAATTTAAGTGCGTCAGGTGAAGTGTACAGATATTCCTCAAGGGTATATCACACGCTCGCAAGAAAGTGTCAAGAACTGAAAATTTACCGTTTCCCGGTTCAAAGCATTAGAGAACCCCTTCTTCTTCTTCTTTGCCAAAAATGTCGCAAGTCTATTCTTCATCTGGAATCGATTCAGAACGCACCGTTTACTGTCCCGTAAGCCTAACCTAACAATATATGGAATTTACACGGTTTCTTGAAGTCCGAAATTACACACTTGACAACACCGAGCTAACGCACATGGCAAGCAAAACATAAAAAAAAAAGCACCGAATGTAGGGTAGGTATTGATTGTTGTCCTACTGCGTAGGTTAACTTAAAAAAACGCATTCAGCGGCCATTATCTATGAATTTGAGTGTACATACAAAATTTTAAAAATGGCCGAACTAATGTACGTTGTTGCAAGCACTACATATAGAACTTTAACTTGAAACCTAAATCGAATTACTGCCATATTGCACAACTGGTCAGACTTTGTCGCCATTTTCTATGAATCTGATCAAACAAAATTACCTATTTTTAAGATGTAGTAACAGTTAAGTTTCTGAAATCTTTGAAAATGGTTATTAAGATATTCACACTACAACAGTGGTAAATAATTACCTCTTGTGTCAATACTTTAATCCCATCTTCCGGAATCGTCACATCCTTTGCGTGTTTAGCAATAAATGCTGCTGATTCCTTCGGTGACAACGCCGACATTCTGATCTAAAAATAATAATAATAAAATAACAATAGAAAAACACAACAGCAACACAATAAGAAGTAAAGCAATGCATATTAAAACCAAATTAAATATATATATATATTCTCCTTCTCTAATATAAATTGGAATTTTTATTTGAGGTGTGTACGCAACTTTATTTAAGTAGTGGAATGAAGAAAGTGGTAGAACAGCCAGAAAACCAAAGCACTCTGTGTTTGATCACCACAAAGTCCACATGGCTTGACCCGGGATTGAACCAGCGAACCCAAGCACCTGAGGTGTGCGCTCCACTATTGAGTCACCTCCATTACTATAGTCTCCACTCTTATATTAAAAAAAAACAACTTATATTTATATAGGCCAGTCTAGTAACTTTGGACTTCGGCCCGTCACGATTCGCCCTTTAGCTGTTAAAATCCACACCCATGCCGGGACTCGAACCCGGGACCTTCGAGCCGATGACCTACCGCCGCAGACCGCTCGGCCGGCTCCACTCGCATATTATTCGATATGTCAACTAAATTCCATTGCGCTACAGTTTTCGTCCGGCTGACAGTTGCATTGTCAGCGCAACTACTTACTCCCTTTGCTGTTCTTATGACCGGAGTCCACTACTTCTAGCCAGTAGTCCTCACGATGTTGGGTCTACATCAAAATCCATGAGCCCCCACCAGGAATCTAATCTGGGTCCGCTACAATTCTTTTTTTTTTTTTTAACTTTATATGGGCCAGTCTAGTAACTTCTGGCTTTGGCTCGTCACGATTCGACCCTTTACACCTAGCTAAAATTCAAAAACACCCATACCCCTGCCGTGACCTTCAAGTCGTTGGCCTAAAGCCTTAGACCGCACGGCTACCCGGTCTGCTTCTTTATATGTTAAAACCTATATTAATACATTAACAAAAGCTATCAAACGACAGGTTGTCATACCAGGCAAATGCCGGAATGGTATCAACTAACTAGGACCTGACCTTTCAACATCCACTCTTCCATCCTATCCCGGCCTGGGTCTTAGATGCCTAAAGGCCTTCGTACCTACGCTGCGTGTGTGTTTTCATATTATTGAAGATACTGTACAAATGACCTTAAAAGATATAAAACACACACACACACACACACACACACACCAGCAGCGTACGTATGAAGGCCTCTTGCCGACCGGGTAGCCGTGCTGTCTAAGGCGTTAAGACCAACGACTCGAAGGTCCCGGGTTCGAGTTCCGGCAGGGGCATGGGTGTCTTTTAACTAGAACGTGAAGGATAATCGTGACGGCTTGAAATTCACAATTGAGGTTGTACCCAAGCATTCTCCTTAAACAATATTTTGCATCTCTAGTATAAAATTATTAATGTTGAAGCCCTACTTAGCCACTTCGCATCATTGGTAACATGTAAAAACTTACTAGGCCCTATTTTCGAAACCAAAACTTTAGAACAGTTACTTAATCAGATACAAGGGCATGGAACTATCAGTACCAGCATACTGTAAATTATAAGCAACCTACTGCTTTACCAGAATAGAAAACGCTTATACTAGGCTTATGGGATAAATTTTACTGTATGTCCCCCAGATATTTAACCATATGCACCGCTCTGTACCACTCATTTCCTTGTAAATGGTTCAGACCAACACTTCTATAAACAGCCTAGAGACAGCCAGCAATCCAAAAAGTGTTACGAAAAGCATGTTATTATTATTATTTTGTTAAATAGCCTACATACTCGAAATGATCCAAACACAAAGACGGCGACATGTGGAGGAATATTAATGGCGTCCCTTCGTGTTATAAACGAACTTTTTTTTTTTTTTAACAGAACCACGGTTTCAATGCCAAGTGCGTGAAAGCGAGCAAAACCGAACTAAAGTCAGATTATTATTTTCTTCTCATTACACACCATGCAAATTACGTTTAACACTCAGTTCACGTGTTCGCCCTCCAGTGCGGAAGTAGCTAAATAGTCTCGTACTTTCCGCCCTTTCACTCTTATTCCAAACTTCTATGGAATTGAAACGGTCATATTTCCTACGTAAGTCTTGAAATGCAAAACAGAACAAAGCTTCTAGAAATGGAAGTGTGAGTACGAGTCAAAGGTACTACGGACTATTTAGCTTCTTGCGGTCAAGCACATGCCTTAATTTTAAACGCCACGTGAATAGAGTTTAATGAAAAAAAAAATCGAACCTGTGCTTATCCAACTTCTCTTCGATCGCTTGAGATATTGTCCGTGTACTTTATGGCTAAATGCATGGCATTCATAGGCCATAGCACGAAGTATCGCCATAAGCATTCCTCCGCATGGCGCCATAATTGAAGACCTGTTGAAAACACTGAAAGTGCCACAACCAGCAAATTTTAGTTTTCTATGTTAAAATACTGTATGCCCCATCCCAAATACCGTAGTAAACACGAAAAGTCCAATATGTTACTGTAAGTAGTTCAAACGTTGCCTCAAAGATGCCAGCATATGTTCAGTTTCTTGTCATCAATGTTGAAAACAATGTAAGTGCCAGTGGTGATTTTGATACGGTACTGCAGTTCCTACTGTGGACATACACGATTTTCATCTTAAAAGTTAAAGGCACTTACATTGTTTTCAACAACTTTTTCTCTTGTTTCTCAAATTTAGGTCTTTTGTATCATTAATTCTATTCTTTTCCTGTATTATAAAAGGTGTGATGACTAATGTTAGAATACATATATAATACAATGTAGAATGAGTCCTTGTACCTATGTTTTTATGCTCACCTGAAACTTTTTAGTGTATTCTACAAGTCTTCAATTATGTTAATCAACTCGAGTGGGTATTTAAAGAAATGATAAAGACACATAGCTTTCGTAAATTTTTTCTGATTGCTGGTTGTCACTAAGTGTTTATAGAAGTGTCTGTGATAAATACTTGCAAGGGAATAAGTGTTAGTTACATACGCTACGGTTAATATCTGACGAAAGCTGCCATATAAAACATCCAGGACTATGTTTATGGTCATTTCAGTGATCGTTACGCACACAACGTTAATCACACGACCTCGAATCTGCTTGAGTAGCTGTTCTTCGAGCACCCTCTACCTAAGTCAAGAAGGTTAGGTTAGTGTACACCTTACGGAACTGAATAAACTAGATGGGTCCTTACGCAAGAAGTAGCCTATTGATTCTTCTTACCTAATCGAACTACAGTAATCATCAAAATCCACTGGTGATCCACCCATTTATTAGTACCACTATAATGGGTATTAACGACAAAACGTCAGGAACTATTATGATCAGTTCACGAAGTTCGAACTTGCAAACATTATTCTCTTTTAAAAATTTATAACATCCAAAATTAACAACTTGTTAATATTACTGTACTGCGCAGACAAACAATAACTAAATAAAATATGCACAATTATTTCTAAATTCACCAAATTCATAAACTTGTATCATCTCCATCAGAAACATAAACAGTAAAATTTTCAGTATCATCGCCACTTGGTGGGTCCCAATTATGTAATTTCTGACGCCATACTCGGATTATACCATCCCAAGAACGACGGCTATATTTGAAGTGTTTTTGTGGTGTACGAGGATGTTCTTTCGTCCTTTTATCTTTAGGAATCATTTCGATGTATCTATCATAGCCAATTGTATTTTTCCCATAATCAATTTGCTTCTGTCTCCTTTCAAGTACTTTTGGATCTGTTTCATACTCTTTGTCTTGCTTCTTTTGGTAAGTACGGTCTGAATTTTCTGACTGACTAGTCCCTTTATTATACGATCTGGACCTGTCATTTCTCAGCTCCCAGCTGTTATCTTTATATCTATTCCTGGTCTCTCTGATAGCCTCCATAGATGACTGAATACCACCTTTCGAGGAGAATGTACCATCTTTATATCGCTCTCTTGAACCTACATTTTTATCCATACTCATAATTTCTTCTTGCTTCTTTTAACCTTTGGAATTAGATCTACTATAACGTCATTCGCTAATGCTACACTATCAATATAAATCGAAACAACACTATTGATAGTGTAACGTGTTTGCAATTAAATCGATGCTCCCCAATTTTGTTTTCAAATCACTAAAATACAACTCACTGAACAAACAAACGTACGTCGTAAGAGACCAACAAACATAACAAAACACTGGACTTAGATGAAGACTGAAATAAATGAAATCGACAAGACACAAGCAGAACATACCTTTAGTACTGGGCTAAAAAGGCGCGAATATTTGACTCCGCCCGGCCCAGTATCCCAGCAGTGTTGCCCGATTTACTTGAAATGTCCCTACAACTTTAAGAATGTCCCTACGAAGACGAAATTAAAATGACTCGACGCAGGATAAGATAAAAGATAAAATGAATTTTATGGGCGGTAACAGAACTATGGCTTACGCCCGTTCGACGAAGGAGTTAATTAGCGTAAAAATATTTTTAAAAAATGACCTGACAGCACTCGTGTTACATTTTCCTCGTTACAATTTCAGACAATTTAGCAACTTTTTCCGGGATTGTCTACTTTTGTGTATAGCATAGATTTAGGAATATAAATAGAGGGAACCTTAGGCTGTTTTGTTGGAGCGGGGAATGAAACCAAGAGACGGAAGGAACGAGGCATTGCGGCTATATTAACTGGCCCCATATTTAGAGACCCTCTTTTTCGAGTATTGTCTCTTTGAGGTGCACTAATCCTCCTATCGAAAAAGGTAATCCTCACAGTACTCGGTATAGAGGGACTCTAATGGGGCCACACAAGATGGCTGCCGATGAACCTTAATTTGGCTTCATGTGACGTCATGTATGTTCTCTCTATTTTCTTCTTAACTCTATGGTGTATACGCTGTTGAAGTCGTCTGCTAATGAGAATTGTGGCCATATTGGCTTTAAACAAACGATTGCCTACGAAACCTGGCATTTGATTTCTATAGGATTTTGAGAGAGGTTTCAAAAGTAGGCTTGTGCTCTGTAATTAGAAACATTTTAACTGATATGCGTTAATATTTAGTTACTCCAGAGTTCAGCTGGTAATAAATGTATAAAATATTTACAGATCTAATGGAATATGGCATATACCCCAATGTAACCATCGTGCAGGACTGGAAACTCAGCGAAAATCGCATCGCTCTGCTTGGTGTATCGCGTCGCTCCGCTTCGAGTGGCCCAAAAGTTGACTCTCACCCATTTTTCCATTTTATTTTTATTGTTTCATGCAGCTTTTCCATTCACAGTTATAAATAATATCATCAAAAGCTATTATTCTAGCTGATTTATTTCTGAATAAATCATAACGTTCGCAGGGATGCACTTTCTTGTTTCAAAGTAAAAGATTATCTTTAAAATGGAACTGGCACTGATATGCTAAATTCTTTATCTGTACTTTCAATTGAGAAGAAACTTGCTAAGTCTCTGGATATAACTCAAGTTGTAGATAAGTTCGCAATGCACACAAAAACAGACGTATTCAATTGTAGATGTAGTGTTTACGCAAAGTTCATCGCCACTGTCTTTTATTCACATTAGTTACCCAATTGCTTCACGATCCTGGGTAGGCACCGTTCCAGACTCTCTCGCTTTGGAAAAAAAATATCTTGGGAGAGTCGGAAACCGAACCCGGGATCCCATGTTCAGCAGTCAGCGTCGGTAACTGCTAGACCAGAGGAAAGAGAGTCCCATTCTCCAATAGAAGCTTACTAAATCAAACCAATCATACTAAATCTTTCAGATTAAGCTACTTCATAAATATCAGCAAAGAAATGGCCTCCAAATAGGTTTATTAGCTGCTAGTAAAAGTTCATATACCCTTGTCACTTGCATGAAGATAGTTTCAAGTTCTGCCAAATAAAAATGTTCCGATTTTCTATCTAATCTTGATCCAAACCAAAGTTTCTAGAAAGACAGGTTGCCTTGCTGAAAGTAAAAAACGCTGCGTGACGTCACTGAAGGCCAGTTGGCTGTTGGCGCCAGATGAATATACTGCAGTTCATTTGTCCGCTTGTTTTTGGATGATTTTTGAAGTGAATTGGTGTGTTTATTTTTTCTTCATTGTGTGCTGCGAGTGTAGTTTTGTTTTCAATATGTGTTTGTGTATTCTTTGACAATGCCGGGGACTTCGTGTGCTGTTGCGATCTTCAGTCTGAATTGCTGAAAACTAAGTTGAAGAAGAAATTAAAGCCGGATGCATTTCCTACAGGATGAAATCAAAGATGTTTTTTGTTGTTGTTTCTTTGTTTGTTTGTTTGTTTGTTTCACTTAGCCGTCTACTTCAACAGCTTGGCCTTATATTCCATTTTGTAATTGATAAAATCCTCCTTGAGAAGACAAGTTTTTAAATTTAACCAATGGTATTATTATTATTGAACCTTATTTTGTCTTTTCATTACAACTTTGAGCATTCTTTTCATCATTTTTAGCGATCCCTGTAAAGGAAATCCTATTGCATTTGTGTCGGTGTCAATAAGGCATTATGAATTATGATGATGAATTAAACCAACCTGATCTGTTAGTTTAGAGGCCACTGTCAACGAATCTGAACTTTATTTTTCTATAGCTTGACCGAAAGTTCACTTTCCAGGCGTTAAAGCGACCACACGGTCATTTGATTAGAGGGTTTTTCTCTTATTTTCAGTACAATAAATTACGGTACCGATGATTTCCCAAATGTCTGATAAATTTTGCACGGGGACCGTCACCGTTGGGTTGATGCTCTGCAGGAATTCAAATTCGCTCTTTTTTTTATGTTCTTCTAACTGATTTGAGCTAATTAATATCAATTATTGTGACGTATTCGGGGATCGTTCAAATATTACCTAATCATCATTTTGGCTTTTTAGACTCCCCTCTTGTAATCGAAAGTAATCAATCATCCTCTAACATTACAAAATAAAAAAAAACTATGTTTTCAAACATATTTTTGGAGCTTTTTCATTTGAAAGTGACATTAAACTGTTCTAAAAATACAGGAATAAGCTATGTTTAGAAGTTTTCCAATGTTTGACCACGATTCACGAGCAGCGTTGGCAACTGTAAGTGCTTGAAATAACTGCAGTGAATTGTTTAAAATAAAAAGCTAAATTTAATCATTTTTTGATTATATAATCAGCTCTTATACCCACCCTACCCCTTGTAATCAAAAGTAATTTGAAGTAATTAAATCTCTGGAACCCTGTGTATTATTATTATTATTATTGATGGGGATGTTGTGGGTTCGAACCCCGCTGCGGTCAATTCGGTACTTCTGAGTGCTTCATTAATATTACGATTGCATACATATGTTAGAGTGATTGCAGACTATTTCTTGAGCATTTCTTTTCCCTCGATTATGTGTGTGTCAAAGGATATCTTCTTTCTTTTTATTAATTTAGGTATATTAATTTAGTATTTGGGTACAGCATGTGTGTCAATTTGGTGAGGAATATTTAACATTGAAAAGCAAAAATAATATTAACTTTATTTTTTTTAAAGGAACGTATATGTTAATCAAAAGTGGACAGTTTTTACTTGTATGTGTATTGCACGCAGGGAGAAAGTGGCCTTCAGTAACGTCACTTGTGACGTTTGTTTACCTCTCTTCAGGCAACCTCTACTTCAAGGAACATTTGATCCAAACATCTTCCAGGGGAAGAAATTTATCCATTGCAGGGATGAAAACTAAACATTTGTCAGGGTGGGAAACTTATTTGCCAGGGAGGGAAATCCCGGACATCCCCCCCCCCATTACTTCGCACACTGGCTGTAGATATAAAGTACGTGAGTTTACTTTAAAATTATACATTTATTATAGATATTTTCAGGTATTAGGCATTATAGGTATTATAGAAGATATTATGGGTTTAGATATTATAGACATTTATATATCAGAAAACTGAAAATAATTCTTTTATATAGCAGGTAACAAGTAATGAGGTGTTACTAAAGTAGTGAGAATTCATCTATAAATCGAAACTTTATTGCAAAATGCTGCAATTGAAAAGCGAATTTTGAAAAAAATGTGTTGTTTCACATTAGGAGTTAAATTTGTTTAAATACATTATTTTAATTATTGCAAATTAGATTATCATATTTAAAAGGCATATTTATATTAAAAATATGTAATATTTATGTAAAATATAAAAATATATATTTTTGAAAAAGTAAACACAGTAGTTTGACACGAAGTCCAACCAAAATATTTCTGAGCACGACGTATATATACTAACATTGCTTTTACATAGCGATTATGATCCTAACTTAAATTTGAAGAATACACGTACATATATATGTAAATTACATGTGTGTGTGTGTTTTATTAATCATATTAATCAACCCCTACCAAGATTTTCAAATAAAATGTTGTAGCCCCCCTGGATATGTTATCGTGGCACCGTCCCTGAAGAACAAGTAATTACGAAACGATTAGCATAAAGTCAAGATCATGAGAAAGTATATTCTGTGATCGTAATACAGGATGATGATGTTTATCAAAGTGCTCGGAGGAAGAACAAGAAAGCTCGGAGATTTTTTTTTGAATCGGAACAAAGCATACAAATCACGGTTTACCTGTGACTATTACCGGAGTTGTTCGTTTTGCGATCCGCCAGCTGAATCGGGAGATGCAGTTCACGCATGTGCCATAATGATGAGGGAATCTTCATTCCAACCTTGCTGCGTCCCCCGCCCGCTGTCCCTGTCAATCGCGTTGATAGTAATTTAACATCCACTCACGTCATGTGTGAGAGAGAGTAAAATAGAACCAAACAATTTTCATCTCAAGAGTGAAATCAAATTCAATCAACGGACTAATTCCTTGTTTCGTGCCAGAGAAACAAACAAGCTTTAAGTGTTCAGTAACATTTTCATTTTAATTATCTAAATTAATACTTATTTTGCTTTTATTATTTTAATACTTATGAGGCAAATTTTAAGGTTTGTGAGATGCTCGTAGAATAAGGACTGCTTTTCTTCCAAGCTTGCGTTGCTTGCGTTTCGGGTGAGTAGCTAATTGAAACACGTATTACACGAACACGTGTAGCGTAGCCTAGCCTAGTCTAGCATCCATTGGATATCCAAACATAGACCTCTTTGCACGTGTTTTCGATGTCCATTGGATTTCCTAACTTGGACCACTTTGGGATATCCAGCTTTGGATGTCCAACTGATTTCCTTTGGATGTCCATTGTTGGATTTGGACGTAAATTAGAGGTTCCAGTACCAGTCCTGTGCCGTGTGGGTCTTAATGAGTGGCGTTGAGTTGAGGTTCAACCGGAAGTGAAATGTAACTGACTAGGTTCAGCAGGACCTGACACATTGGAGAACTCGACTTGGTGGGTACCTGAGCTGAAATGACTCATTTGGGTCAAGTTCTGCACCAGGTCTAGGTTTCGGACCTGGCCTGACCCGATTTAGACTCGGCAACCAGGAGAACAAACCATAGTTTTAAGTATTTCCCGACATTTGAACAGTGTTTCTTTCGCGGGTAGCCAGGACCGGAGATGTTGCCCCCAGAGCATGAAAAATACGACGCAGAAATTCCCAGTTAATTATATTTCCTAGACTGGGTCAATCGTGTCATTTGGGTCAAGTTTCGAACCGGATCACCTATGTTCGGATGAGACCGGATCGTCAAAAGTGAGCCGGTTTCAGCTCTGGTGGGTACAGATTAAATCTAGTGATTTGAAATCGGTCACGGATAAACTGTAAGTGTTGTCCTTAAAACGTAATCGCCATCTGATGGGAGACAAAGACAAACTATAATCGGTTCACTTTGCTAGCTTCATCTTCTCTACATGGAAGAATGTTCGCTGAAGGATGTCATTCCTAAGATACGTGACGAGTTTAGGCCATAGTATCCTCTCTTGCTCATAAATATAAGTTAAGGAAAGAAATAAGAGTGAAATGGAATAAGATATAGTTTTTAAATTGCTTATCAATGCTACAAATTGCAGGGTGGTTATTTAAATGCATGGACAATTTTCAAGTGTCATTACGTATTACCCCCCGGAAATTGTACAAAAGATCGAAGTTATAACTACCATTATCGAGAAAATTAAGATATGAAAATAATTTCTTTTTAACCTTCAAACTAAGAAAAGAACTTCAGTCCCAGTTTGTTACTCGGTCATACGGTTTCACTGTTTCAGCCGAGGAACACAACTAATGTTGTTGGCGCCAAAAATCGTAAAAAGAAAATAAGACAACATCGGCATTCGGAATGTGACAACTTCATATAGGCCTATAATCCACTTAAAGCTATTACGTGCCATAGAACTGTTTTCTTATTCGTACTTCAATGCAACATAATTTCCTGTTTAAATTCCTTTTTGTAACACATTTCCAACAGAAATTAAACTAACAGAAACTTGAATGTTATTCTAATTTATTGTTGAAAAAAAAAAAAATTAGGACCAACTATGATAAATAATATTACAGTTACTAGGAATAAGTTAGGGTCAGTTCTACAATCGACCGCTCAACTTCTAGTCAGCGCTAAATTGAGGCCAAGTCTGATTTTGGCCTATGAGAGTACGCAAAATGAGAGTTGGCCTCAACTTAGCGCTGACTAGGAGTTTAGCAATCGATTGTAGAACTGACTCTTAATAACACAGTTTTTGTTAAGCATTGTTTTAGTGTCTCGATTCAATATTGGTTAAGGCGCCATTGACATATACCTCATAATAGATAGACTTATCACGCTTCCCCATTTCTGGGTGCGCTAAAACTCATGGGTTTTTGTTCAGAGCACTTGATTTTGAATCCATCCGCTAGGTAGCTCTGCCATAAATATCATAGTAGACATCTAAGTCTATGCTATTACACTATAGAGTTTGCGGATCAGTTTTCTCGACGAGCAAGCTCGTCACTGGGGGTAAGGTGCCATTACTCGTCGAGGAAGTTCGGACGAGCAAGCTGATCAGCAAGCTCGACAGTGTAATAGCGCCCCTAAACTCATTAACATGTATCATCGGCATAGACGTGAATTTGACAAATGTTTAACAAGTGATACGATTCAGGAGTGATTGTACCACTTTTCGTCTTGTTGGTTGGTCACAGTGATTCCGCCAGCCCCCCCCCCCCCTGTGGAGGGTGTTTTCCCTCAGTCTCGACAACCCGCCCCGCCCCCCAACTTAAAAATTTTTGCTGTGAAAAATCGTTAGGAACCGTACAAAACTTCATTTACTGCACCCTCCCAATTTTGACTTTACACCCCCCGCCCCCAAACTGAAAATTCTAGCGGAAACTCTGGTTGGTAATCGTGTTTCTGTTGGAAATGAGTGTTATAAGAGAATGAGAACTTTTGTTAGATGGAGGTTAACTGTACCAACAACAAGAGTTACAAGACAGTTCTGTAACACGAAACGTAAACGGATTATAATTGCAGTAAACACTTGCTTCTGTTATCTTGATTTCTTTTAGTGGTCTCTGGTGCCAATGATATATTATATTATATTATATTATATTTTTCCGCAGTTGTATTCCTGTATCGAAAGAGAAGGCCGTAAGCTGATTGGAAATGAAGTTATTACATTCTTTTGTTTAGTTCACAATGGTTCGTGGTGTCCTCAAATTTTGCAACGTTAATTTAACTCATTTCCTAACGAGATACAATGATGCAATTTTGCACAGCGACGTAAGTCAGGTGACAATACAATATTCCATTGGTACTTTCATATATTTCTATATATTTATATAGTTTAAAAGAATATTTTAATATGGACTTCTTTATCCTAAAATAAATACTAACCTCCAACGATGTTGCGTTTGCCTGGTTGCATAACACTTTGGGATTTTGGTCACAAAACATTAGCTTCAGAAAAAGAATCCGAACATGGAAATACCTCGAAAAAAAAAATAATATAAAAACCGTTTAGATATTCTTTTCTTAAACAATTCGTACTAAAAAAATGTAAATAATAATTTTGTTTATGCATGAATAAAAAGAAAAGCATGAGGTGCGCTCTCATATACAGTCACTTTATAAATTCTTGAATTGGCGCGCCCTATGCTTTTCTTTTTAGTCGTGCATAGACAAAATTATTTTTTACTTTTTAGTACGAATTGTTTAAGAAAACTATGTCTTTAAAAAGTGTTTTTTAATATCATTTTTTGTCCTTTTTTTTTCAAAGGCAAGAAAATTTATTTTTACATATTTATTATTTCTCGATTAATAGGTGAGTCTAACTTTATTTTTTCCCTTATTATTTCCGAACAAACCGCTTTAATGTGTCGTGAAACTTGTGAATTGTGCCATTTGCCATGCCCATTGTATTTTGAATTATCGTTGTCACCCTATTACAATTTCTTGAGTTGATAGATGACTTAAAGCTTAACACAACCCTCCTGCTAGACTTAACACAAGTTTAATAAATCAACTTTATTTTTAGCGATACTGCATACAAATTGTTTTCTCTTTTCTTTACTATTTTCCCAGGTGTACGACCATCTGTAATGCAGGCTAGCGTCACAACGAACAACAACCAAAATACTTAATTTCACAGATTTTAATCTGGCTGCTCTAAAACTGAAAGGCCCTTTTTACTTGCATAGTTTTCTCCATTTTGAGAATTTCCGTAAGCACTTGAATGAAAACAGATAGAGAGAAACTTATCATTTAAAACTATTATGTCAATGCGGCGGGGTTTGAGTTCTGCAATTTCCGAAGAAGGACAAGAATTTCTCAAGACACTAATATACTTTATTTACAACCATTCGTATTGCAGGCTGAAGGATGTTTAGGAAAACAGAACCAAGGAAGATTTTTTTTGCAGAGGAAGATGTTTTACCAAACCATTCCGTTCCAAAAATCGAGCATGTGAATTAGATATGTAAAAACTGAAAATGGAATTGGCAGCTAAAGATTTGTATCTATATCAACATTTTTTTTAAAAAATGTTTGTTAGATATTGTTTGAAGTACAATATAGCATTGCTCTAAAATCCCCTAACATATGGTTCTTTAAGCATAGAAGTCAATACTGTTCAGGAAATGGTGACCTGTATTTGAGAGACAACTTTCTGGTTCATTTAATTTGTACGCGCTGAACTGAAATTCACACACTGTTAGAATTTATTAGATTTATTTTGTTTGATGTCACGTTACGTATATCAGAAACCTCAGCTGTTCCATATCCACATGAAATCCTTCCCCGCCCTCTCCACAAAGAAAAAAAAAATCAGAAAGTACACGGGGTTGTCGAGAGTCGAGACGTGGGGAAGTACCTACAGCGATCGTCGTATTTTCCGTTCCTGGAAATGGTTTTAAAACATCTCTTTTGAACCTGTGACTTTAGTAAACAAATCATCAATCCGTAACACTGCTCCGCCAGTGACTACGATTTTGATTCTTTTTTTCATCCCAGCTGAGAACCAGAGGAGCTGCCTCGGTAGCAGCGCGCGAGCGCAAGCAGGCAGGCAGGCAAGGCAGGGGATTCAGGTCCGGCCCGGAGACTGCAAGCGGGATGAGATCAGAGCAGGTTTTCTCTCATCCGAGAGTAGAAGCACTAAAGAGGCGAGCGGCATAAACCACTTTCATTCAGAGAATTTTTTATTCCCCCTGCTGTCTCTCTCACGTAACATGCCTGCCTATACCTAATCGTTGTTCTCAGAAGGGGGGAAGAGGCGGGGCAATGGTTTTTGTAGTAACACGTCACATGGCAGAAATCATGTGACCTAAGAAAGGCACGCCTACTCGTTTTGTATACTTACTCATTCTCGTAATAATCTCTCTTCTGAACACTCCGGACTTTTACGATACAGTCAGTCTATTTTGCGAACCCGCCAATACTCGAACAGAAGTACTCGCTGTTGATAACACTCAACGATATTTTCTTGTCTCGGCTTTAGGTCACCATGAGCCATCACGATTGGGGATACACGCAACGAGATGGTGAGTGCAAGCAAGAAAAAAGATATATTATAAAAAAAATGTTGTATGTGTCGTCAACCCTTTAGCTTTAGTTTAGTTCACCCCCTCCTCGGAATGGGCATCAAATGTTTAGATGACATAGAATAGTATACGTGATTACTGTAGCGCCGATTTTGTTTGATCTGTGTGTACCCCATCCTCTTATACTAGATAGATTTTTGGCTGGCTGTATTTTATTTTCTCATAAATGTTACAGATTGTTGTTTTCAGAACATTTCTTGTTGGCAAAACTTAGGAGAAAACGATGAGGTTTTCACTTTTTCTTTTTCTTGTTTTGTTTTGTTTTCTTTCTGCGCGAGTGATTTAAAAAAGCAAGTTGACACGTGTCAATTAGGTCGTAAATTTTACAAGCTTAGTCTGTGTGAAACTGACTGTAACAAGTTAAAAAAAGAGAAAAAGAAAAACATAATACGTCCATTAACTTATGCGTAAAGACAAAACGGATATTGTCAACACGATAAGAAACAAGAGGAAAAAAAAAGACCTTTTACGACTCTGGTAGTGACTTATAGTAGACAAAAGGTGAAACACTGGAAGCTTTTAAGTCTAGTTATTTCGAAACTGACGTCAAACGCCAGTAGTTAAAGGGAAAAATAATGTGAACATAGGCAATTCTTTTTTAATGGCATAATGTATGTTAAATAACAATTCCAGGAAATAAATAACCCTACGATATTTGAAAACAATAATAATTAATTTTCAGATTAACAAAACATTGTTTTTCATCGGAATATCACATGTCAGATTAAAATAAACCTTAACAAAAATAATTCTTGGATTTATACTCACCATTTTTTTATTTGTTTATTTAATTACATGTTGTAGTGGCGCCAACTTAAAGCGAATTAACGTGGAAACATCATTAGACTTTAACCAATCTTTAAGTAATTTTAAGTGCTTTAAAAATTCATTACATTCGTTAACTAATGATTCGTAAAATTCTTTACGAAGGTTGGCGAAAACCGCAAATAAACTAATGAACTGTCCTAATTTACCATTAAGCCAAATTAAAAAAAAACAAATTGTGAGTTTCACCAACATTCGTTAAGAATTTAACGAATCGTTAGTTAACGAACGTAATGAATTTTCAAGAAGTTAAAATTAGTTAACGATTCGTTAATGTTTAACGAAGATTGGTACTACCCAACAAAAGAATTAATTTACCATTAAGTAACCCCAGAACTAGTTTAACCTAACATGTTGTCACTTGCAGTGAATATTTAAAGCCCAGCCGCGAGGTAGCCTTTCCTGCCTTTTATATTTTACGTAGAATATTCGGATACAACTGTTTGTAAACTGACTGTAGTCAAGTTCGGTATATTACCGGTACTTGTCTTTATTGGGATTCCTTATTTTGTAATGTTTGTACAAGTTTTACGACTGTATCATCGATCCAGATTCTTTAGGGTATTTGTGATAGAAATTTCGAATTTTCTAGTGTTTTTTCTTGGCTGGATTTAACTTATAACTGTCCTTTTTTTGTTGAAGTTTAACTCATGTATTGTTATTCCACTCAATACTTCATAATTCTCATGTAATATTTGCTGTTAGAGTAATGGAGTTTTTACTTACATTTTTGTGACAATTTGAATAATTTAATTTATTCTAAGGCAGTGGTTCTGCCAGCCCCTTCCCCAATGGAGGGTATCACCCTCCCAAATTCACAAGCACCATCCAACATTAAAATACGCGTATTTACTGTAAAAATCGATATAAAACCCCTGAAAAATATTATTTACACTGTCCCAATTTTGGCTTTAACCCCCCACCAAAACTGAAAATCCTGGCAGACTCCCTGTTCTAAGATATTTGGCAGTTTTTAATATTCTAGTCTCAATTGTTGTATCTGTCTGATTATGCGTGCAATAACTATTTTGTACAACAGGGGTTTTGATTTTCATGTTTTGACAATAGAAAGCAAATTACGACATGTCAAAGACAACCTCCAAACATCAAGTACCAAGTTTCTACAAAATTAATTATAATTACTGTAAAATGCATGCATTGATCAGACAGAAAGAACCATTGAAACTAGAATTAAAAGTGCACGATCTACAATGTAATATTGGACATACAGAGAGATATTAGCGGCTGCAGAATATTTCAGTATATATAAAAAGTGGTCATTTTTTGTTTTCAGGAGACAGAAATGTCGCACCAAAATTGATTACAATACAATTTTAAGACAATCAATTGAAACAACAATATATGTACAAAAATATTGAGTAAGAAACTGAATTCAGCTTGGAAAACAATAATGAACAGAAAATTACCAAATCAACATCAGCTTCTCTGAAGAAGTCGGTATCTTGAGTCGACGAAAATGTTCGTATGACTTGAACAAATATTACGCGAGAACGAACCCGAATAAAGAAATGTACTACAGAAAAGCATCGTGTAAGCTTAAAGTTTGTTTAATGTGTGTTATTGTAGTCGAAGAAATGCTACTAATAAATTTCACCCAGCCCCCGTAGACTATTCGGTAGACGACGCGGTCTTTGACAATGGGGAGGTACCGCTGACTAAAGTTTTCTTGGGTTTTCATAAGTTTATCTAGACGAGTGCTGAAATTGTATACCTCAAGTAAGGTCCTGGCCGCTACCTTTCCCATCCCTACCCCTGGAAGGATGATCACCTACGGACGTCATCTCCTAGATGTAAGGGATTTAGGCCAAATTTGCCAATTCAGCCCATAAAAAGATAACTACAAAAATATTTAATACTGTATTCAAGTTTGTGTCCAAATAGTCTGAAGCCATCATAGTGTAAGTTGACCATATGTTTTCCAGAGATTCCGGGAAGAATCGGGATAGTTCCACTGCTTCCTTGTTGCAGTTGCAGCAGTCAATTTTGCAATCTACACGAAAGATTACTCTATTCTTAATAGTTTTTATCTGTAGTCTTTGAATTTCGAGTTTAGTGACCAGCGCATAAGTCAATCAGAAAATTGCTAGTATGAGTTTTAGAAGAGAGAAATAACAGGAAGATTACATTTCTAGAATTTAGCGAAAAAGTAGAGAGTATAAAATTAGGACCCCTAAAAAGAGTACAACTGGCAGCTCTAGACAGACGTCATTTTCTAAATGAAACAATACAATTTTTCGAAAGATAATTTTCAAACCTGGGAGAAAAATAGTCAGGGATAAATGCCTTAATCCGGAGAAACTCATCGGAAATCCAATCATAATGTAAAAAAAAAGTCTCAATATATCTATTGAGCTATGTTCGCAATGCAACCAATAGAAAAGATTGAAGTTTTAAACGGGTTACAAGTTGCAAGAATAATTTTCAATTGACCGTTATTAATATTCGAATAAGAGGCGGAGAACGGAAAACGCACAGAAACTGTATTGCTACTGTTCCTTTTAAACATATAAATGAAATGGGTTCTTATAAACTTGTCAGGAAAAGTTATTGAGACCCGGATTTAACCCAGAATCAAAACTTCAGACAATCTTGAGAATCTTTTTCTTAACATTCAATTTTGTGTCACTCTGCCAACTAGGACCAAAGCCCGTTACATGTATGAGAGAACATTTTCCTTGGCGAGAGCTTTGTGCAGGAAGTAGCCAGGGCCTTTGTCTATGTATCACATCGGCATTCGCGTGGTGAAACTGGAGACCCTCAGTCAGTAAAACTGACATCAGTACCCAAACGTGTGCTTCCAGTGCCGATGGAAACCCCTAGATCACGAAAAGGATGTTGGTATTCTTGAAATAGCGCTAGAAAATGTACAACGATGTCACTATATTTGTTACCTTATTTGCGGATGTAACATTTTTAGTGGGGGAGGGGGATTACAAACCAAGTTGCAAACTATAAATGCAATAGGAATTGAATATTAAAGAAGGGACTGGATAGCAAGAAACCAGGGGGTTATACTTAAGGAAACTAGACAGCTAGATGAATATATAAACCCAGACACAAGATGAAACACGTAAACATATTTGTTCATTTTCGGTTAGTTCAAATTTCAAAATATAACAGACTTTAAATTTTAGTTAAGTGTTTTTACACTTGTCGCCGTGTGGTTAATTTTTCTTTGTATCTTAATTCTTGAGTTTTGCATATCACTGTAAAAAGTGGAAACACGAAATGGATGAAAGTTACTCCGCTTTATGGAGAAATAAAAATCGATAGTTAGCGTTTTGTTGTCTTTACTCTTAAACGTGGATATAGTGTAAGCATTTTATTGGAAAGATTGGTAAAATTACCTCCATTTTAAAGTTTAACATTTTCTTTGTAATAGCTTAACGTTAACTGAAAATGGGTTGAAACTGGCCAAAGTGATTTGTCCGTGAACGTTCAACTTATTTTACGCTTAAAACTCGGTCATTTTCTAATCGAAGTGTAAGCTAAACTGGCAATTTTGAGGTTACGTACTTTTGTGGATGAAGTTTAAACCTTAGTTAGATATTCTATAATCCAGTAACAGGAGTAACGTTACTTGCTTGTTACTGAACGCCCCGCCATTTTGAGTGTTTATATTGCCTTTACGCTGTGAGCAGTAAACAGTTCACTGGTGGACCGAGAACGGCAAGGATTGTATTGGCGGAAAGAGAAATTAAGTTAGGTATAACTCTTTACACTGTAGCAAACGTATCTCTCCTCTTTTCACGAGACATTCCTCGTAGTAAAATCAAAAACGTGTAATGATTAACCTCCTTCGCAGTAAAACGCTAGCTATAGATACCACTCGGAAAGGCAGAAACACCAACTGCCTTCGTAGCTAAGTGGCAAGAGCGTCTGACCAGTGTGCTTGTGGACCCTGGATCGTAACTCTGCCACTTCAACTTATCTTTTCTTTTTAATGGAATATTACCTTTTATTCTTTTCTACTTTAAAAAATGCTCTGCTTTAGTAAAATACGTTGGAAGAGTCATATATATATACACGCATTTTGAAAGTTTACAGAAAGTAAAACGTTCAACCGAAAACTGGCTGAATGTAGATTAATCCAAAAAGTGGAGGCAGCTCAGCTGAACCCTTTCGGCAGGCCTACAGGCTGAGGTAGATCTCGAAGGCTTTTTTAAATTCAAATATCGCCTTATATGAGCGCTATCGAGAAACTAGCTATTGATTTATAGATTAATCATCAAGAGCTTTTCAACGATACCCCACAAGACGTGGTTTTAAAATTTTCGAATTTCCACCCCCATAACCCCTGAATAGTTGGTGTCACCGTAAACTTCTTAGGGAGTACTATAATTTATGCAGACAAAGTTTCCCTCTAAACTCCACAGGGGCTGATATATATATCACAAGTCTGGTCAGCGTGGGAGCAGTAGACCACCTCCTCCCTCCGGGAGAGGCCTCATCCAGTAGTGGATTGAATATGGCTGTGTATTATATATATATTCAAAATTTAAACCCCCTCCCCCGACCACCCTATTAGGCCGATTTTACCATAGATATCTTACCGATCTCAATAGGTAGATTTTTCTTCGAAATCTACCTAAAAAAAAGTTAAACACTAATTAACTTCGTTGCGTTAAAATTGTCGTTTATTTTATGTCCAACACTTAGCACCTAAGTAGTCACAGTGACCGCTACTGCTAAAATAGCAAAAATTATCTCTGGTCGAAGGAGCAACAGAAACACATGGCCATTATTACTGAAAAGGAAGAAAACGTTTTAAAAATCTTTAATAAATAATGCAAAAAATACATTTTTTTCCAAATCACAAGTTTCTATTTTATTGACATTTTTAAACATTTTCCATTGTTACGTGTCTGGTTTTATTAAGCAAAGCATGCATTTCTTCTTGGCATTGTTTTGGTCAGGAGCAAATTACCAAACAATGGAGACAGTGGTTCAAATAACTCTGAAGGAAGAGGGAGACGGAAACAAAGAGTAATACCGACAACAATAAATAACCACTGAGCAGCAAAACGCTTTGTCCCTGGCCCAATGTAAACGTAATTAAATTGTGAACATCATTAAATTCATGCTTTACGTACTCAAGGTTTTATTTCAAGTTTTTGATCTTCCATACTCATACATTCAATAGAATATAATCGTGTGAAAAGATAGGAAACTACATTTTTTCCTCGTTCTTTCTTTTTCGTTAAAAACCGTGACGTTTAAACATCTCGAAAATTATTTTCTGGGTACCAAAGCGCAGAACTCGATTCCGATACAGTCCCGGATTTTACGGAGCGAATAACAACCCTAAATTGTAGTCTACCCGTATCATAGACTTTGACCGAAAACTAATATAATTTTTCACTGATTATTCAAGGAAAAACTGTATCAACAGAATGTACGACAGAATTAATTATTCCGGCGCCGTTTATCTTAAGATTTTTATCTATCGAAAACACACGATCACAATCTGGGATGCCCCATTGGGGGGTAAACATGCACCAAAAATCCTAAACAGGCTGAACTTCAAATTCCCTCAGGCAGTTGACGCACGGAGAAAACATGATGGCCTACTCTTCAAGAATTTTAATCCTGTTCTAGTATGCAATTATCAGGAAGTACCTTTGTTCCTTTTGACAAGGTGTTTACCCAAACATTTATTTAAGAACAGTGTGGTATTTACCAATTTTCCAGCGGGAATTCAGTGGATATTTCCACATATTCGTACACACTCGGCCATTTTCAGTCCACTGTTTTCCTGCTGCAGGTAGTTGCTTAATTTTGAACATTCCACATCGTATGTTAATATGCTTCACAGTTTACAACACTACACACAGTGTTTCAGATAATTTATTGTATTTACTATCACTTGGGGCCAAGGATGTTCTAATAGAGGATATGCGATTTTGCCAAGGACATGAAGCCAAACGTCACAGCACAGTCCTGTCTAGTTAGCCCACTTGCTCCGATCAAAAACATTGTTTTCGGTTAACATAGATGGCAACAAGCTCTCTAGTTGTTGGCTAACCAATCAGGTACGTCACCTTCGTCCATGGTCAGTTGTTTTTGGATTCATTCTTTCTCTGCGCATGAGACAGCTACAAGCAAATCCTCTATTAGAACATTCTTGCTTGGGGCAAAACATTGAATAAATCGACATAGTGCCATTTAAAAAAAGAAGAAAGAAAGAGAGAGAGAGAATATGTTAGGTTAGCAACATTATTAACATGATATTACGTAATTTTACTATAAAGTATCGCTTACAATTTATCAAAAGGAAGTCAATTTTGGTCTCGAAGTTGGAACTCCTGTATCTCGCAAACGAAGCGGAATTCGATAAATAATAAAGATGCGATTTGACGATTGACTCGGGTCAGGAAATCCTAATTGGAGAAACTGCATAATGTTGGATCACATTTTTTAAAACTTACTTTTCTAACTTAAGTAAAGTGCTTAAAATGTCGAAAATGCATATAACGAGAAAAATAATGTAACATTAGTGCTATTAGGTCACTGTTTTGACATTTTTTACGTTAATGATGTACAGTCCAAAGAGTTACGTCAGAAATTCTCCTGGGAAGTTTGTTAGTGGAATTCTGTAAAACCATATTATGTATATCTATCTATCTATCTAATAGATAGATAGATGTCTTAGAGCACCTGTCCTTTCAATTCTGTTCCTTCATGATTATTTCGGACTCGAATTGGCACAAGCATTGGTCGGTGAGAAGAAAATGTGTGAAAAGAGACACAAAGAAAAACAGCATATACGAACCATGAACATTTCTGTCACCACAGACACCCGTTCTTGACGTACGTGCCAAGTTGCCTACAAGAATAGTTAGGCTAGCCTCCAAGAGATTTCTGGTTTGTATCTCGGCTGGTGCATCGACATTTGAGGATATATTTTTTTCTTTTAAAATAAAAAAATTACTACCGTATCGGAAGGCCGAAATAAATACTTACTGAAATGGCCAAAATTACATATTAAGCTTAAATTTTACATTCAGTTCATTTTGCTTTGAAATGTGTTGTGGCAATTTCTTGTTTAACGCAGAAGCGATATGTTTACAACACAAAGCTGGTACGGTAGATTTTTTAGTGTTAAAGCTCCACACATATCCCTTTAGTGTTAGAAGGGAACACGAAAACTAATAAATGAAAATATTCCTTTATACTTCGTTGAAAATATCATCCTACTTTGGGTTAAAGTAAGGAAAGAGATCTCAATTAGAACTAGCAAGCTTTAAGGCCACAACTATGGATCCTATATTCCATAGTTCCCACTTTCCAACACTGTTAAAACAATTCCAATTATTTTGAACAAGAACAAATAAGTATATAGATAAACTTAGGGCAGACGCTCTGACAATGTACTAATGAAACAAGCACGAATTCTTTAAATGGAGAAAGTTAACCCTAAATGGAAAGGACCTACCAGTTTTAAAGTCACTATGTTTAAAACAGCCGTGGAAATCGAGATTGCTGAGCTCAAGCCAAAAATAAGCTTCCTTAACGTTTGTTATTGCTGTGCTGCCCGTTTTTCATTTATAGTTCAAGACAAAACAGGACGGCCCTGACGTCATATGTTTACTATAAGATTTAAGGTCGTTTAGTTTTGTCCGCGACTATATGTCTTAATTCTTGAGTTATGCACGTACTGGAATGTGCATATAATATTAACATGCTGTGAATAATATTAACTTTTTTAAATAAATAAATTTTTAAAAAATGGATCGCGTAGCGATAACAAGCGTAAAAATCTGAGTTAGAATTGAAACTTTGGATCAAATTGGTTTAGACTGGAAATGGACGATCGAGATTAAATACCCTCTCCGCTCCCTGGTTTCATATATTCGTTACATTTTTAATAGCATCGATCAGTCCAGTATCGCTTTTAGATAGAGGTCAATGGTTTTCATTGATGACAAGCCTCGGGCATTGATTTCGCGTGGCATTTCGATAGTACTTTGCAATTACCTTGTATCTCGTATATAAAATACATGAGAGATTCGAGGTAGCTGTAAAGTACCATCGATTTGTGTACAAGAGTACTGGAAGTCTAAATATGGGGCCAGTCAGTGTGGTGGAAGTACCTCGTCTCTTTCGTCTCTTGGTTTCACTCCCCAGATAACAGCCTTATGTTACCTCTATTTTATTCCTAACTCTATGTTTTCGTACTTTCTTTCTTGTTTTGATGACAAATTTTGCCAGTGGAAAAAAATACCTGTGATTATTGTTCAACCGCATATAGTACTTCTTGCAATAAACTGAAGAAATTGGTTTTCTCTTTACTACAAACTAAAAGATTACTCATTAAATTTAAGCAGATAAACATAAGGAAAAATAATGTTACAAAATATGAATGAACTTTGAAAAAGTTCTCAAAAAACTTTGAAAAAATGCAGTTATTATTCCTTTTAATTTATTTCTAAACGAGAGCAGTTCAACGCGAAAAAGACAAAAACTGCAAGTCATGGATAGGATTGTATAGCACAAAAACAGAAAAACGAAAGTGAAAGAATGCAGAGATTATACTGTGGCGAAAAACAGGTTATGACGAAACGAAGAAGAAGACGAAGAAAAACAAAAGAAGTAACACCGACAACAGATAACTATTTTTCAATCGATTATATCGCAACTTTGCCAAGTCAACAGGAAATAAACAAACAATATTGCTACTTAAAAATATGTCCCAAATTTACGAGACTACAATAACGATAATCTTTTCTTTAACGGAGATAAAATTCCCATTTTCTTCTTTTATTTATAGAATACGAAAAATAGGTTAGTTTTAGTAATAAATAAAGTAAAAGAAACTTTCTTACAAAAAGCAGAAACACTTCACTGAGTTTTCGCTTTGGCGTGAAACCAAGCATGCGTTCATGCGTTTATATACACTAATTACGTATTATGCTTTCCGGTAACAGATAAAAAAAGGGGGAGGGGCGGTAAAAATTCCAGAAGAAGAAAATAAAGAAGAATCTAACAGTACTTTAGAGGTTAGACAATTGAGTTGAGTAAAAAAGCTCCGCAAAGGAAAGGAAATGTGTTAAGTAATATAACAATAGCTTGTTTTACATGTAATATTAAGTACTTAATAATGTAGTGATTTATGTCAAATGTAAGTACAAAATAAAATAAATGCATAATGTTTTACCATAAATCATAATCTGTTTATTATAATGATATGTATTTATTCGAAATAAATGCCTGTTGTGTTGTGTTTGTCTGAAAACATGTAAGGTAAGAAATGAACAAATTAAAAATAATCGTGTTTGATTTGTGTCATTTTTTATTGGACATATAGAATTGTCCTCTATTAATATAACTTCATCTGTCTGTTCGTAACGCATACTAGCTTGCGCCCAGGGATTTTTCCAGGATTTTCAATAATGGGGTGTAAGGCTACAGTTGGGGAAGGTGTAAGTAGTTCTGCAGGATTTCTATAGAATTTTAAGCGTATTTTTTAAGTTAGGGGTGTACTCGAGAATTTAGATTGAGGGATCTGGCAGAATCACTGCTTGTTTTTTTATCTCTTAATGACACCCTCGTACAAATGTTGGAATGATACCTTGAATTGAGATTAGGCTCGCAGCTCTCTACATTCCCTCTCCTACAGAGAAAGTGGCTAGTAGGCTGAAGATACAGTAAGGGCGACACAGTTGTAACTTTTGATACGTCTGCTACTTTAACAGTGCTATTTACTCATTGAAATTCTGAAGTGAATTCCTTTAGATTTA